>SKCR01039732.1:0-60939 GCA_019454045.1 Zanthoxylum bungeanum
AGGCTACCGTAATATCTCACAAGATGTCTTTGATCCAAACATTCCATGACTATCTTGGGGTACCAAATGCCACGCCAACCCTTTTAACGAGCGTGTTATGGATACCTGAGGTACCAAACACCATGCAGGTCTTCGAAGTCTTAAAGGTGCAAGTCATTGGATAAGTTTTGTAAGAAAATTCAATAAGTTTTTCTCATTCAAATAATAAACAAGCGCATAATTGTACAAGTCATTATTCATAAAGAGAAAATCTTATATATGTTCTTGGGAACTTCTACCCTTCTTACAACTCTTTAAGGGTTATTTTGAGAGAGACTTTGTTGAAAATATTTTCTCAACATCTCTACGTTCTAGGGCTTTTTGAGACATGTGTCGTCCAGCGGCTTCAGATGATAGACACCCAACCTTATGATCTCTACTATCTTGTAAAGCCCTACCCATTTTGCTCTCAATGAGCATTCCCCATGTTTCTTCATATTCAGAATGACCCTAATTAAGACCAAGTCCTCGGGATAAAAGGTTTGCACCCATACCATCTTGTTGTAGAAACAGGTCATCATTTACTGATAGGCCACCACTTTGAGTGCCAACCTCTTTTTTTTCTCCTCGATCAGGTCAAGGTGGTTCCTGAGGAGGTCTTCATTCTATTCTCCTTCAAAATACTGGACCTGATGGGTCGTCATCCCGATGTCTGTTAGGATCACTACCTCGCACCCATAGGCCAATGAGAAATAGGTTTCTCTTGTAAAGAATTTGTAAGTTTTTCGATGTGCCCAAAACACTTCTGGTAGTTCCTTAACCCATAAGCCCTTGCACGACCTGAGCTGGCCTTTCAAGTTTTTCTTGATGGTCTTCTTTGCTGCCTCAACATGTCCATTAGACTTTGGGTGAGCACGTGACGTAAACCTTAAAGTAATCTGGAGGTCTTCACAAATCTTCTTAAAGCCCCGAGCTATCAAATTTCTTCTTATTATCTGTTGTGATGGCTCGGGGAATCCCAAGCCAAAAAGCTATATTTTTCTTACAAAGTATGTGGTCTTCTTTTTAGTTGTGTTGGAAAACGACTCGGCCTCTACCCATTTGGTGAAGTAATCGATGGACATAATTGCATACTTGGTCTAACATCTCCCCGTAGGCATAGGTCTGATAAGATCCAAACCACTTTGGAAAAACGACCAAAGACTTGACATGGTAGTTAGAATGCTCTGGTTGTTAGGGTACATTAGCATTCTTCTAACACCCATCACATGCATGGGCTACTTCGAGTTCGTCCTGATGCATCATTGGTAAGAAAAAACCATGTCTGAGTGCTTTATGGGCAATAGATTTCCCATCAATATGACTTCCACAGATTCCTTCATGATATTCCAACATCATATAATTAGCCTCTTCGGCACCTAAACGCCTGAGGTATGGTATACCCCAACTATTAGGCAAAAATACGCACCTCAATATTTCAACCTCTCGCCTCATTCTTGTCCCATAGTAAGTCTCTGGACTCTATGTATCTCTTGATCGGGTCCATCTAAGTCAGTTTAACTTCATCCTCGACCTTCATCACATTCGAACCTCCCCACTCATAGTAACTAAGATCTCCAATGAATGACTTGAAGGATCTTAGATTTGATGGATAATGCTAGCCAAGCAATGAATCTACCTGCTGGGTTCTCTCGACAAACCTGTTCAAATGTCACATTCATCATTCCTTTGGCCAATTTCTTCACCTTCATGTGGTAAGCTATTATATTAGGCTCCATTGCCTGAACCCATCATTCAACTGCTGGACAACCAGTTGCGAGTCACTCTTGACAATCATATCTCTCACCTCAACTGCATCATAAAGCCTTAGCCCGGTAATGATTGTCTTATACTTGGCTTCATTATTAATTACTTCAAATGTCAATCTTAGAACATAGCTTAGCTCCTCGCCATGCCTATTACTAAGAATGACACCAACCCCACACCTTTGCAAGCGAACTGACCCATCAATAAATAATTATCATATCTCATATTCCCTAACCATCATCATTGGGTTGCCCGTGAATTCTGCTATAAAGTCAACTAGAGCCTACCTCTGGATTGACACTCGAGGTAGGTAGGATATATTATATTCACTAATTGACCATTTAACCAGATGACCCGAGGTCTCAGGTTTATGAAATATTTATCTAAGCGGGTGGTCGGTACATACCCTGATAGCCTAAGCTTAGAAGTAAAGTCGTAACTTCTTCCTTATTGCAGTAACTAAGAACAAGGTCATCAACTCATAGGATAAGTATCGGGTTTCCACATCAAAAAATGCCTCGCTAGAATAAAAAATTGGCCTTTAAATTTTACTTATTTCTTAAGCTAATACTGAACTTACAGCATGCTCTGAAATAACTAAGCATGGAATTAGCATCTCACCTGGATTTGGCTTAGCCATAAATGGAGGTCGGGTCAGGTACCTTTTAGTTGATGGAATGCCTCCTCACACTTGCTCATCCAGTCAACTTTTTTCTTCACCTTGTTGATCAGCTAAAAAAGACACGGCAAACATTTATCAGTTTCCTTTGAAATAAATTGATTATGTGCTACTACCTGACCAATTAAACTCTGCACTCTTTCACTCACTATCTTTAGCGATTTCATATCTAAAACAGCCTTGATCTCTCTGAGAATTGGCTTTGATGTCCCTCACGCTGACCTTGCACCTCAAAACATTTCTTGAGGATACTTCATAGGAGCACTTCCCTGGGTTCAGTCTCACCTCATTCTTCCTTATGAGTTCAAATATTTCACGGAGGTTTTCCAGGTGATCTTTCGAATGTATTGACATGGTTATCATATTATCGAAAAAGGCTTGCATTGTCTTGCCAATGAAGGGCTTGAATACCCGATTCACCAACCTTTGATAACTTGCTCCAGCATTCTTGAACCCAAAAGGCATTATCTTGTAGTGATAAAATTCGCCTTCTCCTCATCCATGGGGAATATTCAGATCTGATTATATCCCAAGAACACATCTATGAAGCTTAGCAACCTATGGAAAGCTGATGAATCCACCAACTGATCCACTTTAGGAAGCGGGAAGTTATCCTTTGGGTAACCTTTGTTCAAATCACAGAAGTCGACACACATTCTCTATCTATAATTGTCCTTTTCATCAAGGCCACATTTGAGACCCACTCTGAGTGCTTTACTTCTCTGATGAACCCGACCTACATCAACTTATCTACCTCTACGTGAATGGCCTCATATCTGTCATAGTTGAAACTCATCATCTTCTGTTTCACTCACCGCCTTATGGTTGGGTATATTGACCGGCAGTGACTGATGACTAAAGGATCTATCCCAGGCATGTCTCTATTTCTCCACACTAGGACATCTGTATATTCTCCTATAAATTTTATGAGCTTCCTTTTCAGATTTTGCTCCAACCTGACCCCATACTTGACAATCTTCTTATAACGACCAGTAGATTTTAATACGGTATACAATTATACTACTACATAAATGTAGACATGTAAGATAAATTATGTTGAGAACCAAATATACTCATGGAATGATTTTGGGAACGATCGGTTAATCCTTCGAAGTCCCATGATGAGACTGTACAGTGTCCCATTTGGAAAGCCCATGGTATTTTAAGTGTAAATTTTTTGTATGAATTCTAATTTTTATGAATTTTATATCTTCGGAAAACTGAGATCGAGACCTACAACTTTCATGTTGAACATTTTCCTAAATTCATAACAGAAGATGGTCAAAAACGTAAGTCAAAATTTTGGATGAATAGTGATTTCGGGGTCAAAATGAAAAAGTCTCAAATTTTCTTCATTCTTCTACAACTTTCTTATATTATTTCGGTCCACTGTATAAGGGACCATTATTCACCATTTTCCAAAAGTGAAAAAAAATAAAATGAAAGAAGAGAAGAGAAAGCCGAGAGAGAAAATGAAGGAAATGGAAGAATGAGGAGAAAGAAAAAGAATAGAAAGAAGAAACGAGAGAATAATAAGAGAAAAGAAAATTATGAGGAAAGTTAAGCATGGCTACTTGAAGAATGAATCAAATCAAGCAAGGAAAAAGAGGTAAGAAACCTATTTGACCCAGAAACTTGATTTTGATCTTTAAGGAATATGATGATAAGGGGTGTTGGATAATTTATGTGCTAGTAATTGAGTTGTGATGATGATTGAGATAATTGTTGAGTGATTGAAAACATGGATTGAAAGATAATAAATTTTGGATTCAAATCTTGATGGAATATATGAAGAGTTTAAAGTTGGGTGTTAATAAATTAATTATTTGAATGATGTTGTATTGGATTTTATATGATGTTTGGAGTGGTGATTTTGGTATGGCATTGGTTGGGATTGTATGGGAATGGAATTTGGAAACCAGCCGTGAAGAAGCAGTTTCTGCCCCTGGGAAACGGCGACGCGTCGCGACGCACAGCAAAATAGAAAGGATCAAGGATTTAGCGTCAGCGAGTCGCGACGCGACGACAAAACTCATGATTTTTTTAACCCAACGCGATGTTTAAGCCAGTATGAATACTGTTTACAATTCATCTAAGGAATGGAAATGTTCTATTGGAGTAGTCCAATTAGGTTAAGGAAATTATGTGATCACGAATCGTATGTTATAATTCCTAATTCTGGCTCTGTATATTCTTTATAGATCCTTGACAGGAACCGCATTCTCCTTCGATCAAGGATCCAATTCCAGCCAAGCTCAAACATAGTGAGTGTACACTTTTCTTTAAAAATAATTTTTATTTTTATTTTTCTTCAGACTTACATTTTACGCTTTAGGGCGTTAGAGATTTACTTTTCAGTTATTGATCATATATAGTTATTTTTTGAGGAAGTAAAAGAATTTCAGAAAATATTATTTACAGTTTTAAGATTAAAAGTATGATTTTCATGTTTTTCAATGCATGAGGGAAAACTCACCCCAGTATGTAACTCGAGATACAGTTGGAATTGACGGATACAGAGGACATGTGCACATGTAGAGCCAGGATGACGGCATAGGTTCGTGTACCTGGACTCTAGTTTAGAGCTTGGGTGGTAGCATAGATCCACACCTCCAGTTCTAGTTTGTGGCTATGCCCAGTTGAGTCGTTTTCTTGGGCGTAGAGCACCATCAGTTTTAGAGATGCCCAGTTGAGTCATTTTCCTCGGCATAGAGTACCACTCGTTTCAGAGACCCGGTTGAGTTATTCCCGGACATGTCCAGTTGAGTCGTTTTCCTGGGCGTAAAGCACTACAGACATTTTTTCAGAAGTTTTTACAGAAATGTTTTCAGAAAAAAAAAAGTATGGTTTTCAAGAAAGTTTTCAAAAGCAGAGTTTTTCACATAAAAGATGTTTTGGAACCTAGATTTTGAAACTAAAAAATTTTCATATTAGTTTTTCAGTTTTGTCCACTCACTTAGATCGTATAACGATATAACCCCCCCCCCAACCCCAGTCTTTGTGTTTTGCAGGATTCTAGGAGGACGAGCTCGGGAGGACGGATACTGATGTAGTCACTAGGAATGGAGTCCACCAGTATGAGTTAAAAGCATAGTTAGAGTTCTGTTATGGTCAAGCATGAGTCTTTTCTAAGTCGTGTTCGTGTGTAGTCAAAGTAAAACATGTTATTACTGAATACAGTAATTAAATATTGAGTTTGTTTTCTTTGTTGTGAGGTTGGGCTCAGGTTTCATACAAATCGCAGTCATATACAGAAAAGTATATTAGTTTTTATTATAGTTAAATAGTCAGAGGCTTATGGGGTTGGTACTACTATTCTCTTAAATATTCAGAGGCTTATGGGGTTGATACTGTTATCCTCTGCCGGTAACATCTTCCAGATCGGTGATGTTACAAAGATGATATCAGAGTATGGTCTAGGGAGTCAGTGACTGCAGTGGGCAGAGTGCTAGGGTCTTGTATACGCAGTATGTCCGAGATACCCGTATATAAGACACTACCTCTCTAGTATCAGATCTTTAAGTACGTCCTCAAAGCTCCATAGACGGGTTAGTAAGCCTTCTTAGATCATTCAGATAGTAGCCCCCGTAAGAATAATTTCACTCTAGATACTAGATAAGAAATTTTCTTGAAGTTATACCAAACTAATACACGAATAGCAAATGAGCTAAGGAACCAGGTAATAGGATTTCAAGAAAAGCTATTGAGAAAGTAAGGAAGGAAAGCTATAAGAAAGTAAAGGAAGATGCATTAGAATATAAGAAGTCAGAGATAAAGAATAATAAATAGATTGAATAAGTTAGTGAAATCTTAAAAATATATGCTCTGGATAATAGAAAGAGAATAGAAAAGCCCAAACAAGTAATAGAGTGTTTAGAAGAAAGGTCTCTTCCCTCCTCAAAACACTCCTTCAAGTCGAACCAGTAGTCTTCAAGTACTTTCTATAGATAGTAAAGACCCATGAGTACCCATCCAGGAAAATAGGAAGAGAAAGACAAGTTAGGAAGCATAGTAAAATACAAAAGGTAGATATTTAAGTAATTGGAAGTAAATAGAGTTAGAGAAATAGAAACAAATAAGAAATGCTGAAATCTACAGTAATAAGAAACAGAGACGTGGGGATATATAATAAAGGATAATACCAAAACTAGTAATAAAGATGAGTATAGTAAGACTAGACCAGAATAAAAGCTGAGAAATAAAAGAAAATGTTTTTTCTCTCGAGTAAGATATCATTCTACTTCTGAAGAATTCCCCGAGTCACGAAGAATAGCCAGAGTGATAACAGAAATAAGAAACCCAGATTAGTCTTGAGAGCACCAATGAGCCTAGATGCCAAAAAGGATTTAGACAATTCCAGATACCCAAACTCCAACCTAGTTCCCCAAATAATAAGTAGAAACGGTTAGTTATTTTACCCCCAGCAATCTGATAAAGACAAGACCTCGAACTATCTAGCCTTCGACACCAGATACGAGAGTAATCCTGATAGAGCCTACCTCATACCTACCCTACATGAGGAATAGACTCTACCAGGACACAAAGCATCAGAACAAGGATACCGAAGCTAGTCAAGACATAAAGATGTTTACCCTAGTCCTTACCAGCATTGGCATAGACGACCATAAGAAATTTGATGAAACTTCACGAAGGATCAAAAAGCCCCAGAAAGAGATTAAGGAAGTTATGAGGTTATTAGGAAGAGAACATAGTATAGTCTAGAGAACAAGACAAATTGCAGGATAGACTAATATGGTAGAACCTAAGGATCAGCCGCCAGCTAGTAGAGAAAACCATAGAAGTATAAAAGAACAAACCCGTAAAGTTTGGGATATTTGTGAAGAAGGTACTAGTATAGATCATAACACAAAGTGACATAGTAGCGATTGGTGGCAAGAGTAGAGATTTAGGGAATATTCATACGAGCAAACCGCCACTAGCCTCGGTAACGTGATGTAAAGCCAAGGAATATAATATAGAGACATTAAGAAAGAAATAGAAGTGACAGGAAGATTCAGTATGAATAGTGGAAAAAGAAAAGAAATGTGAGACAGTAGATAAGTGAAGACTTCGGAGTAATTAGTAAGAATAATGAACCTTAAGACATGGAGTAGTTTACCAGGTCCTTGTGGAACCAATGGCGACCCTCCCTTCCAGAAAACCTCACCCCTAGAAAACGTGCAATACCTAACCAGAGTGTTGTCAAGTTTAAGTGTTAAACAGAATGCGAGCCTACGGGTTTCTATAGAATGTATATGTTTTCTACTCGACTTAGAGTTTAGAAAAAGAAGGACCAGTAAAGAAGAGCAGTTGATAGGGTACGTGAATTGCGAAATAGCTAGATAGCCAAATCGATAAATTCAAAAAGACTTAGAAAAGCAGCATGAGCCAGAATAGTTTGAAGTCACGATAAGTTAAACTAGTCTAGAGGCCATTATTAAATTAAGATGCCTTTATCAAGTAAAAGCTTAGAAATACAAAGAAACTGGGGAGAACGACTCGTAAGATTAAGGCGAGTAACTTATAAGAGACCCCGGTGATGAGAATGAGGAAGTAGGTAAAGAATAACACTCGAAATCTAGGATTAAAAAGAAGATACATAATGCAACCGAAGATGGAGAAGTTTGCAAGGAAATAAAGGTATAAGGAATTTAAGGAACTAAGATGAAGACTAGATGAAAATTAATACATGGATCAGAGATTTAGTAAAAGATGTCCTAGATATTCGAGGTTGAAAGAGAATTGTTAGGAGAATAAAGATGTAAGAAGTTCAAGGAACCGAGACAAAAAAGAAATTTATGCAGCAGGGTAAGTTTATTAAGGAGAAATAACAAGAGAGTGAGAATACTCAAAAAAAGAAAGTAAAAACTTTGGAAGGTTAAACAACAAAGATAAGATAGGAACAGTACAAAGGCAGTATGAGGAAGTTTCTAGAGAGCACGATCTTAGAAGAACTTTCCAAAAGAGATAGTGATTTTGATAGTTATACATAATCAAAAGTAAAGTGAAAGAGACAACCAGACGGTTTTAGCAGTAGTACCCTAGTGTAGGAAATGTTACCAAATATATATGCCCGAGAGTTTTAGGCTTTCAATTCAGCCGTATGTGCAACTAGATCACCATAACTAGAACGGTTACAGAACAAGGTCCCACCCTCTTAACCCTCGATAGACAAAAATTGTATAAACAAATCTTCAAGGTTACTTAAAGATGTTCCCATGAACGAGTTAAAGTATAGTAAAAGAATATATTTTGACTTGGAGTGAGGCCAGAGTAAAAGCACGAGACAGCCTCAAATTAAAGAATCGGAAAAGTTGTAAGACGGAATGGTATAGAGATAAGAAGTAATCAAATGACAGTCGAGATATAAAGGAACAGTATTAGGCACAGTAATGGGTAAAGAAAGGAAAGGTTATCCTTCGAATAAGGAACCAAAGGCATAGACCACTGGAGTTCTTAGTATAGCGTAAGACCTTCAGATGCAATTTAAGAATAAATAAAGTGAGACATAATTCTAAGTAAAAGAATTAAGAAATAAATTGACAAGATTGAGTACCACTAAGATGAAGTAGTAGACAAGTCACAGCTGAGATTCTGATGAGCCAAGATTTGATGAAATGGTGAGTATGTAAAGAGAAAATATATTTCTCAAAAAGGAAGACAGAGACATGAACCAGGAAGTTTTCAGGATATAGTAAAATAAAACAGAAGATGATAAAAATCCAAAGGGAAGAGAGATTGGAGCTGTTAAAGTGCAACAAAAGTATAATAGAATACCTAATAAGTAAAGACAAAGTAATGCCCATTATGTACCCAGCCCCAGACTTAGTTGACCAAACCACTACGGGTTTGGGACGGCCTAAGCCACGGGTATGGGTGGTTTGGTAGATGTGTGTATAGAACAAAATTTAGGAAATAAGCTACTATGGAGTTGCAACTAGTAGATGGAGTGAAACCTTAAGGTATGATGTGTGTATGTATATTTGAGTAATGACCATTGACAGCACTAGACTTTGGGGAACAAGTCAGTGAGGATCAATGCAACTAGACTTGCAGTAGTCGTAAAAAGTAGGGAATGAAGAAAAGAATGGATTACAGTCGGTATTGAATCGCCAAAGTCCCCGTATACAGCAAGAGTGCAGGTTAAGTAGAAATATGCATACAGTTCAGCCCCAGCAAAACTACCAGACTCAATATTCTTAATACAAACCCATTAAGTGAACAATAACAGAGAATATAAGTACACTAGTAGTTAGACCCTTCTTCACAAATTCCCTGAGACATACGGATAATCAAAAGCAAGAAAGGTTATAGTAAGGAATCAATAAGCAGCCTTGTATATGTATGAACGCACCTTCTAGAGTCAGAGCCAAGGTAAAGGAACCTAATTATAGGATGCACAGTTCCTTCAGAGATGATAGATCCGTAGTATTAAGTAACCAGCAGAAGTTATGGAAACAGAATGAGAAGTCCCCTCTCGATTAAGGATCTAAAAAGCATAAGGTATGACACAAAAGATTATATGAGAATTAAGCTAAGACGAATGATCAGTTAAGCAGAGAACTTAGTCACTCAGTTATAGTGAACCCGATTAATGTAAACTAGCTTACATAAAGTAAGAATCCTAAAAGAGAAAAAAAGATGGTTTTTAAGAATGAAGTTAATTAAGGCTGATAGAATAGAGAGAGGTCGTGAATACATGAGTTTATGGCAAGATCCCAAGTTCATAAAGGATTCGAGGACGAATCCTATTTAAGGGGGAGAATTTGTAACGATCGGTAGATGTTACTACGGTAACAACTGTACTGCTACGTACGGGACGTAGCCATGTAAGATAAATTATGTTAAGACTCAAATATACTCATGGAATGATTTTGGGAATGATCAGTTAATCCTTCGAAGTCCCGAGACGAGACTCTACAGTGTCCTCTTTGGAAAGCCCATGGAATTTTGGGCGTAACTTTTTCGTATGAATTCTAACTTTTATGAATTTTATATCATCGGAAAGCTTAGATTGAGACCTACAACTTCTATGTTGAATATTTTCCCAAATTCAGAACAGAAGATGGTCAAACATGCAAGTCAAAATTTCGAATGAATAGTAATTTCGGGGTCAAAATGAAAAAGTCTCAAATTTGCTTCATTCTTCTACAACTTTCTTATATCATTTGGGTCCACTATATAAGGTACCACTATTCACCATTTTTCAAAAGTGAAAAAAATAAAATGAAAGAAGAGAAGAGAAAGCCGAGAGAGAAAATGAGGGAAAGGTAATAATGTGGAGAAAGAAAAAGAAGAGGAAGAAGAAAAGAGAAAATAAAAATTATGAGGCAAGTTAAGCATGGAGACTTGAAGAATGAACCAAATAAAGTAAGGGAAAAAGAGGTAAGAAACCTATTTGACCCATAAACTTGATTTTATCTTTAAGGAATAAGATGATAAGGGGTGTTGGATAATTTTTATGTGCTAGTAATTGAGTTGTGATGATGATTGAGATGAATACATGGATTGAAAGATAATAAATTTTGGGTAATAAATTTTTGGTTTAAATCTTGATGGAATATATGAATAGTTTAAAGTTGGGTGTTGATAAATTGATTATTTGAATATTGTTGTATTGGATGTTATATGATGTTTGGAGTGACGATTTTGGTATGGCATTGGTTGGGATTGTATGGGAATGGAATTTGGAAACCAGCCATGAAGAAGAAGTTTCTCCCTCGGGAAACGGCGACGCGTCGTGATGCACAGGTTGTGTCGTGACACGCAGTAAAATAGAAAGGATCATGGATTTAGCATCAGCGCGACGTGACGCGCATAAGGCTTGCGTCGCAACGCGACGACAAAACTCATGATTTTCTTAAACCAACACTATGCGTAACCCAGTCTGAATACTATTTTACAATTCATCTAAGGAATAGAAAGGTTATAATTCCTGATTCTGACTCCGTACATTCTTTATAGATCCTCGATAGGAACTGCATTCTCCTTTGACCAAGGATCCAGTTCTAGCTAGCCTCAAACACAGTGAGTGGACACTTTTTTTAAAACTAATTTTATTTTTATTTTCCTTCAGACTTACATTTTACACTTTATGGGGTTTTAACATTTCCTTTTCAGTTATTGATCATATACAGTTATGTTTTGAGAAAGGAAAAGATTTTCAGAAAACATTGTTTACAGTTTTAAGATTAAAAGTATGATTTTCATGTTTTTTTGGGGCATGAGGGAAAACTCACCCCAGTATGTAACTCGAGATATAGTTGGAATTGACAGATACAGAGATCATGTGCACATGTAGAGCCAGGATGACGGCTTAGGTTCGTGTACCTGGACTCTAGTTCAGAGCTTGGGTGGTGGCATAGATCCGCACCTCCAGTTCTAGTTTGTGGCTACGTCCAGTTGAGTCGTTTTCCTGGGCGTAGAGCACCACCACTTTCAAAGATACCCAGTTGAGTCGTTTTCCTGGACATAGATTACCACCAATTTCAGAGATCTGGATGAGTTCTTCCCGGACACGTCCAATTGAGTCGTTTTCCTGGGCGTAGAGCACCAGAGACATTTTTTTTCAGAATTTTTCAGAGAAATGTTTTCAGATAAAAGAAGAGTATGGTTTTCAAGAAAGATTTCAAAAGTAGAGTTTTCCACATAAAGAATATTTTCGAACCTAGATTTTGAAACTAAAAAATTTTCATATTAGTTTTTCAGTTTTGTCCACTCACTTAGATCGTATAGCGATTTAACCCCCAACCCTAGTCTTTTTGTTTTGCAGGATTCTCGGAGGCTGAGAGAGAGGATGGATACTGATGCAGTCACTAGGAATTGAGTCCACCAGTATGAGTAAAAGGCATAGTCAGAGTTCTGTTATGGTCAAGCATGAGTCTTGTATAAATCGTGGTCATGTGTAGTCAATGTAAAATAAGTTATTATTGAATGCAGTAATTTAATATTGAGTTTTTTTTCTTTGTTGTGAGTTGGGCTCATGTCCCATACAAACCACAGTCATATACAGAAAATTATATTAGTTTTTATTATGGCTAAATAGTCAGAGGCTTATGGGGTTGGTACTGTTATCCTCTTCCGGTAAAATCCTCCAGATCGAGGATGTTGCATTTCTCCGAGCCAAAGAGCTCTATTGATTCAATCTCCTCTCTCACTTCTGTATACCGAGTGGGGTCCTTGGGTCGGGGATTGGCAAACTCCACCTCAACTGAGTCTTCTACACTTTCCTTCATCTTCTACCCTGTAACATGGGGGCTTATTCCAATGGCCATTGTCAGCTATATTCGATCAAGTGGGATGATAATAGATCCCCCGAACCCATACAATAAAGTTGCTTCTTTAATCAATATCGTGAACTCCACTCTTAACCCATTCAAGCTCTCTTTGGATATGATAAATATTGCACTCTCATGGTCCACCAATATCATGTCTACCTCTGAACTATCAATGTTGGACTTCATTATTAATTATTAATGCATCACCATGAGGATGAATCACACCCTAAGCATCCTCCTCGGTAAATATTATTGGCACCAATCTTATTTTCTAAATCCTTTGGGCCCTCTCTATAGTCATGATCTTGGGGCTATTGATCTGATTGTAATTCATCCGTTGTAATATCCTCGATCTGGAAGATGCTACCGGTAAGGGATAGTTGTGCTAACCCCATAAGCCTCTGACTACTTGACTGTATTCTAAACTATTCAAATGCAATGTCACAAGTGAAGACCATAACTCGACTAGACATTATAAATACTTTTACTTTAAATAACTGAATGTTCACAATATCATTTTCTTATAACTCTTTTAATGATTATCTATACAGACTAGTATGACACTAACATATGCATACAACTACTTTTACTTTAAACTGGACCCTTATGCTTTGTGACTTAATGCTGTTGGACTCCATCCCTGGTGACTGCATCAGTATCCATCCTCCCGAGCTTCTCCTCCTGGAATCTCTACAAAACAATAAAGACTAGAGGGGGTTAGATCATCATACGATCTAAGTGAGTGGACAATCTCTGAAAACTGAACAAAACTCTTTTTATTTCAAAATATCTTTTAGGAAAACTCAGTTTCTGAAAACTTCATTTTTTTATTGAAAATTATCTTTAAAACACCGTTTTCTAATAACTCTTTACTAAAGTCTGATTTCTGAAATTTGAATACTGAAAATCTGAAAGCTTTATACTGGAGAACTGAAAACTAAAAACTGAAAGGAAATCGGTAAACTAAAACCATTGTACGTCCAGGACAACAGCTCAACTGGCAACGTAGAACTCTAGCATCTCTGAAACTGGTGGTGCCCTACGTCCAGTACAACAACTCAACTAGTAACGTAGAGCTCTACCCTCATGACAACAGCTCAACTGACAGTGTAGCCACCAACCAGGATTTCGGGGATTTGTCAACCCTAGTCCTGTTCGAGGATCTGAGAGCGTACCCTCAGTCCTCCACATGTGCACATGTCTCTGAATCCGCCAATTTCACTGTATCTCAAGTTACATACTGGGGTGAGGTTTTACCTCATGCCCCGAAAAAAAAAACAAGAACATAAAACATGTACTGAAAACATAAATCTCAAACTGAAACATCTGTCTTTGCATAAAACTTCTCAATCATTCTAAATCATAAATGTTATAAAAATAACTTGGCTAACCCCTTTTTGCTGAAAAATAAGTCTGATTTAAGAAAATACGAAATAAAAATTATGTAGAAAAATGGAAAGTGTCCACTCACATTGATTAAGTCTGGCTGACACTGGATCCTTGATCGCAAGGAATTTTGTTTCCTGTGGATAACCTATGTTAGGAACTTGATTAGAAGCAACATATTCAATAACTTCGATACTTTAGAGATTTACTCGAAAATTATATACTTAAGACTTGTAATGGCCATAATTTGATGTGGGATATGAAGAAAATTGATATGAGTCCCTAAAAGTGGTTTCTAAGGCGTTATGATGAAACTGGAGACTAAAATTAATTGGGCATCATTATGGCCTCCCATCGCGACGGAGGAAGGGTCGCGCGTCGCGACGCGTGGCTCCCAGAATTTGGTTTACTGCTTCGTCTCGAGTCACGATGCGAACTCTCCCTGCGTCGCGACACGCCTGCGATTTCCAGATTCTGTTTTGCTTCTTCAACCATTCCAAGACCCAACTATTCAATTTCAAATCTAATTCAAAGTCTCCGAACTACAAACCAATAACTCATACATCATCAATACTTCATTTCAACATACTTTATCCTTCCATTAATCAAGAATCAACTTCAATCTATACATTAATTCATAATGTATATAAAAACCCAAAACTCAATATCTTAAACCAAATGTCTAATTGCCAAATCATCAACTCTTAAACTCATAATCTCATCAATTTGAACTCAAAAAATGATATTATCATCATCAAATCTTTTATTCCATCAAAAATCAAAAACTCAAGATTTTGGTCATGGATTCTTACCTCAATTTTCTTGATTTCCTTTAATCAAGATTTGGGTCATGGATTCTTACCTCCATTTTCTTGATTTTACTTTAATCTTCAAGTCTTTCATGCATGCCAAGCTTTTCTATTCTTTCCTTTTCTTCTTTCCTTCCTTCTTTTTCCTTTATTCTTCTTCTTTTTCTTCTTCTTCCTCTTCTTCCCTCTCTTCCTTATTCACGGTATTCCTTTCTTTCTCTCTATTTTTCTTCTCATTTCTTTTGTGTTCATGAATAGTGGCCCCCTTTTTTATAGTAGGACTCAATTGATACAAGAAAGATGTAGAAGTGTCTAGAGAAAAGAAGAATTTTGGTGTTTTTATCATTTGAGTCCGAAATTACTATTCACCCAGATTTTGACTCGTGTTTTTGACCCGGTTCTGGTCCGATTTTGGAAAACTGTATAACGCATGAGTTGTAGGTCTCGGTCTAAGATTTTCAATGATATAAAATTCATAAAAATCGGAGATCTTATGAAAATGTTATGCCCAAAACACTACGGGTGGTTTAAAATAAATACGGTACAGTCCCGTCCGGGACTTCGAAAAGCCTACCAATCGTCTCCAAATTCATTTTATAGATATACTTGAGTCCCATCATAATTATTTTAAATGTCTTCATATCGTACGTAGCAATATTACTGTAGGCAGTAGTAAGAACTACCGGTCGTTACATCCATGCCTGGTTTGAATCTCTGGCCAACATTCTTCCTTCGGCTAGAGTGAACATGGGCCTTTGCTCCCTTCATTGTTTGACCCTCATGGTCTCATGATCAATATACTTTTTGAGGTAGTCATTCCTCACCAAGTCCTCTATCTGGTCCTGCAAATCTATGCAGTTCTCGCTGCCTTGTCCTTTAGTATTATGATATGCACATTAGGCCATAAAGTCATTTTTCTCCACTGAGAATCTTCTAGGGTCTGGCTCTATCAAGAGACCTTTGTCCTATATCTCTCAAGTTATATGTGTCAAAGGCCTATTGAGGGCAATGTACGTCGTGCCTCCTGTAACATGTGTGACCTTGATCGAAGGCCTTCTCTTGGGTTCTGGGTTACCATGTGTTATTGGCCTATTTTTATGTTGCCTCGGGTATGGTCCTCTCTATCCACTACTAGTATCCCGATACCTTTCTTGGCTTAGCTTCGTCTTCACCCAATCAAGACCTCATCGGGCTATCTTCACATTTTCCTCTAACAATATAAACCTTCTCACTTGCTCCAGAGCTATGGCATAGTTTGGTATTTCCTGGAACCTAAAGTGGGGACCAAAATATCCCAACCCTTAAGGCTCCTTTAAAGGCCTCTAATGCCTTCGGGTACTCGTACCCCCGACCTCTAATATCAAGTTGTGGTATCTATCAATGAAAATTTTCAGCAGCTCGTCATCACACTGCTTCATCATCCTCAATGACCTGACCTTCTTCCTAGATGCCCATACCCCTTTAAAATGGCGTACGGAGGAATTCCTTAGTTGTGAAAAGCTATTAATACTCACTGGAGTCAAATTTCTGAACCACAAGCTGATCAGTCCCCCTAAAGTTAGTGGGAATACCTTACAAACCGCCTCTCTGACCATGCTCTGAATCTTCATTAGCAATACAAACTTTTCAACATGAGACTTGGGGTTTGTGTTACCATTGTAGATATCCATCATGCATATGGATAACTTCCTTAAAAACACCACCTCCAACACCTCCTTGATGAAAGGGGATGATGTCTCCATATCTTGGTTGCCCGAGCACCTCATCTAGTACTCTTCTCTCACTTCCTCATCTCCATCGGAAACCAGTCCCTTAAGTGGCTCTCGGTATTCTCCTGGACTTGATTGAAGGCTTCCTCAAACTCACTTCTTTAAGCATGGTATCTCCTAGCACTGAGAGCTTTACACCCGCACTTCGGATACCGCTATAAAATAGACTCCCCAAAATAATGGTTGTTACTTAAATAATTCTATGGTTCACCTATCATCATCTTCCTCCCAAGGCTCTTTCATAGGTGCGGCAATAGCCACAACTACTTACCTCACCATATAAGCATTCTTTTTCCCAATTTCTCGAGCCCCTTTCACACCGGCTATCCTCTTCCTACTGGCAATCTCTTCTCTCATTCTATTGGGCCCTGCTTGTGTATGCTTTCCTATTTTCCTTTCCAACTTTTCAATTTACTTTCCTATTTAATCTAGAGTTCCAAACTCCTATTAATTGTTTCATGTCCAACATGAACATCTTTGACCTAATTAACAAGCATATTGTGTTTATACTTCCAAAACATCCTAACACAATCTATTAGCCTTATTTCAACTTCAAGGGATATAATCATATATCTAATACATAATTCATCACTATATGTCTCACTAATGAAAAACTAATTAATGAATAACATAACTTAAGAGAAGTTTAAACTTACCTAATAGCTTGATGCATGATCCAATCTACTTCTCTTTTGTTGAAATGGTTGGAAAACTTCCAAGGTTTGTAAACTTGACTCCAATATCCAATCTGATTCTAATGCTAGCAAGCTCCTCTACAAGATCCAATCTTGATTTCTCCTAGATGAAATGTTGTAGAGACCTCACAAAACTTCTCTAAACACTTCTATAACTTAGGCTAATTTCTCCAAGAATTGCTTGTATTTAGATTTCTCAAACTTAATTAAAACCTTCCTAAAGCTTGCTATTTATAGCAAAACTTAGGCAATTTTTAAATAAATAAAGTTTAATCAATTTTTATGTGAACTTAATCTAATTTGTCCAAATATGTATAATTAAGTGTGACTAATGTTCATTGTCTACCACTTTGATTTAATCCAATTAAATCAAGATAAGGATTAGGAAATGGATTAGCTCATTGTTTTCACTTTGATTTAATCTAAATAAATCAAGCCAAAAACACAAATAATTACATATTTGTAATTATTATAATATCCTCAAATGGTAGAGATAATTATGAAATTACGATAAAACCCTTATGTAAATATTGAATTAATATAATTAATCCAATTAAGTCAAAATAAATAATCAATGTTATCCAATAACAATTGATTATCTTAGTTGATAATTATAATATCGAATATTATCTTTTATCAAAATAAATCGGCTACCCAAGTGCTCAACGAGTACACATAATATTGGGACTCTCTAGATTTAGACAAGTTCGTCATATAAGCGTAGCTAATATGTACGTAATTCAGCCACCTCCGAATTCATGAAGAACATGAATGACCATTCTGAACTATACAAGTCGAGGTCATTACATATGTTTGACAATCCCTCCACCATAGGCTATCTGAGTTATGCTTTGAAAATATAGAATACACCATTAAGTTTTTGAGGTGCACCTCTAATGTTGACATGTCCATGATTCCTTACAATTGATGTGATCCACCATAGATGATCGAAATTGGCCAAAACTTTAAGAATCGTGACTTTACTCATAAGGATGCCTAAACCCCTTATAGTATACATACGGGCTGACGGATTCTATCTTAATTTACACTTGATTAACAAATGTATCGGTCCACACCCAATGAACATTTAGAGTTTAGACCATGAAAGGTTTCTGACATACATGACATCAAATATGAAGGATCTCACACAAAATAAATGTTATCCTATAGTCAAAGGATTACAAATGCTACTCGACTCGAGGAGATTCCTATTGACAGTGGTATGTACTTCCAACTATAGGAATCATTTGTGAGTCATTCAATATTCTGTCCAACTAATACCCACACATCTTACGAGCTTCCAAGGCTCATCGTACAATGGGTTAAACCATTGGAACTCCAATTTCAATATATGACATGTGTCAATTTTCTAGGTTATAGGAATTTGATTATATTCCAAAACCAACGATTAGAAATATCTACTTCAATAATAGTTTACAATAGTAATACTTATCTCAATATAGGACCAACTAGTCTCCAGTATTACTACTGTGGGATTTATGGAGAAAATCCGGTATCGCAGCGGAACGAGGAAAATCAAAATTTTTTGATTTTAAATTTTTTTCTTGGATCAATTAAATAAACTTATTTATTTAATTAGCCAGTTATCAAATTCTAAAAAATTACACAAGAAGCCAAATTTCTTAGTAATTATCGAATTACCCCAATACTTTACAAATTGATCATTTTAGTCCTAAAATTGTCAATATAATTTTGGATGACTTAAATCATTTCTAAAATACTTTCCAATATGTCCAACAAATCAAAATCATATTGTAAAAAAATCACCAATTTTTGTCTAATTGCCGAACAGTCCTAACAATTTTCAGTTTTTGCAATTTGGTCCTTTTATGTTCAAAACATGCCAAGATCAAATCCAATCAACCCAAAACTTAATATGCATCATATAACACCATAATACATCACATATACGAAAAGCCCCAAATTTGAAAGAGATAAGAACCCTAATTTTATAATTTCTTCAAATTGACAAATCTTACTAAATCTATTAAATCCATCACTTTAATTTAATCTAAACCACACCAAACAAGTCTCACCATCATGAAACTACTCAAGAAAAATTATAGGTGATTAATGAGTCACTTAGAAACTCTAGAATGGCAATGTGATTATCAAATAATCAAAAGTAAGCTATTGAAATCATTTCAAGCTCACTTATAAACCATACATGCATACATCTTTCAAACAAGTTCACAATCAATTAAAACACAAACTATAAGTGTAAAGACAACATCCTAGCAACATACGTTGAAGCTAAGCATGTTAGAAATATTTTATATGTTGAAAGCTTTAAAGGAAAACTTACAAAATCAACAATTTTCCAAGCTTTTCCTTTTTGTCTTCAAACCTTTCTCTCAACTCTTATGTATTTTTTTTTATAACTTATGAACCCTTAACCTAATAAAATGAAACAAAACAATATATACTTCACAAAAAAGGCTTTGGCCGAATTTGGTATATAAAATAATATCTAGATATTATTTTTGTTTCATTTAATTTTTGTTTTATCAGCTTGCAAACTTGATCATTACAATTTTAATGAATTTTCAATAAGTCAACAAACGCAACTCAAGACATCTCCTAAAATATCAAAACTTAAGATATTTATATTTTTAATTAATTTAATTATTTAATAATTAAATAATTAAATACTTATTTAAATATAAATATTTTAAATATATGTATTATATTTACTTTAAATATCCAAACACATATATATTTATGATATATGTCAAATATCACAATTTGAAATTTAATTAATGTGTATTTAATAAAATCTATCATTAAATTCAAATACATAAAAATTAGGAAATGACTATTAGGTCCATTCGCATGTATTTTTCGTTTAACCTTTAAACGATTTATAAATAATTAGTATTATTCATAAAAATTACCCTAGTGCTCTACGAGTATATTTCACTAATGAAACTCTAGATTCAGGCATATCCGTCACGAAATCTAATTTCGTGTCCATAATTTACCCACCTGTAAATTATGACGACCACGGACAAACTCGTTGAATCATAAAGGTCGAAGTCATGGCATATGTATAATTTCTCCGTCACAGGTATCCGGATATATCCTATAGATATAGGTGTAAACATCAAATCTCTATAGGGACAATCTCGTCGACGTCTTTATTAGTAATCTTTAAAAGAACACTAAGAACTCACTTCTAAAGTATACCACGGGGTCATGGTTTTTATCTGATTACTAATCATATATGGAGTACTTATGCTCTGTACACAGAACTGACGGATCCTAGCTCGATACACACATGACACCCTTAGGATTTTCCCACACCCAACGAACAAGTGGAGGTCTGATCAGAATAGATTGGTGACGTGACTACCATATAAGTATGGAAGATGTCTCATGTCCCCAAGTGGTATCTCAAGTCAAAGAATCACAAATGCTACTCAACCCGAAAAGATTCTTATTGACGTTGGTGTACTATCCATTAAGAATCTTTGGTGAGTCATTCAGTGTTTATCCACTATAAACACCTACACGTCTATACGAGTCTCCAAGACTCATGGTTCATTGAGAAACCATTAGAATCAATATTCCATTATACGACATGTACCGGTTTCAAAGGATTACTTTACTGACCAAGTAGTGTAAAACTTAACCAGGAACAGTCTAAGAATGACAGCGTCATGATACAACTCAATGTCAGTTGCGACGCTTTTGCAACTACATCATTACTAATCATTCTATGGTCTATTACTTCTTTACCATATAAGAAGATATATTATATTATAGAAACTGCTCATTTCATTCATAATAAAATGTTTACAATAGTATTTACAAGGAAATACAACCGGAATTGGCGCTCTGAGCACCAACTCCAATAACTACATGACCACTCTAAGATAGATGTCATTCTATAGCATATTTATACATCAATCTAAAATTCATAATGACAATACTATTAATAAGGTATGAAATAAAAATATAGTTATTTTAGTAATAAATAATAAAATATACAATACATCATTCGAATTGGCACTCTAAGCTCCAACTCCAATAAATTCCCACTTGTTTAGTGCCAATCTGGATGGTACCGCAGTCCCCCTCCTCCACATGTTTATCAAATAACTTAGGAGGTAAGGCTTTTGTAAGCGGATCTGTTATGTTGTCTAGTCCTTGAACATTCAAGACCACTGTGTCTTTTCATTCAATAATCTCTCTAATTACGTGGTATTTCCTTTTCACGTGCTTAGACTTGGAATATGCCCTCGGCTCTTTAGCCTGCGCAATGGCTCCGCTATTATCACAGTACAATGGGATCGAATCCATAATACTAGCATAACGCCAAGTTCTTTGATAAAATTTATAATCCATACAGCTTCTTTGGTAATTTCTGAAGTCGCTATAAATTCTGTCTCAATCGGAGTCTGTATAACCCTAACTTGTAGCTTATCTTTTCCATATATCAAAAACTTATATGTAGTACCCTTAAGAAATTTCAGGATATGTTTCACGACTGTCCAATGATCATTACCTAGATCAGATTGATGTCGGCTATCCACACTGATATCGAAACTGATATCAGGACTTATACATAGCATAGAATACATTATGCCACCAATACAAAAATCATATGGCAAGTTAGACATCCTAACTTTTCTTTCTGTGAGGTGCAATTTTCTTCGAAAGATGTATGTTGTATCAGAAATATACATTTTCTGCCTTACAGTTGGTAAAATCATATATTTCTAACATCTTATCTATGTACGTCTATTGCGACAACCCTATAAGCTTCCTAACTCTATCCCGGTAGAGCCTTATACCTAGTATATAGGAAGCTCCACCCATATCTTTCGTGGAGAAGTTCTTGAAAAGGTAGGCTTTCATAATTTTCATCAATTTTATATCATTCCCAATTATAAGGATGTCATCTATGTACAAGACTAGGAAAACTATCATGCTCCCACTAACTTTCTTATAAACATATGGTTCTTCCCCGTTCTTGATGAATCTATATAATCTAATTATCTCATCAAAATGACGATTCCAGCTTTGGTATGCCTATTTAAGTCCAAAAATAGACTTTTAAAGATTATAAATCAAGTTTGAAGTCTCATTTGATACGAAACCCCCTGGTTGTTCCATATAGATATCCTCTTCAAGTAATCCATTTAGGAAAGTGGTTTTCACATCCATCTACCATATCTCATAATCATGATATGTAGTAATGTCTAAAAGAATCCTAATGGATTTTAGCTTGGCTAGTGGTGAAAAAGTTTCCTCATAGTCAATCTCAGGACGTTGTGTGTAACTTTTCGCTACCAGTCGGGCATTAAAGGTTTCCAAATTTTCATCGGGCCTCATTTTCTTTTGTAAACCATTTACAACCAATAGATTTAACTCATTCGGGAAGTTCAATTAAGTCTCAGACTTGATTGTCATGCATGAAATCCATCTCGTATTTCATGGCTTCCCCATTTTCCGAATTGATATCCAATATCGCTTCTTTATACGTAGTCGGACCTGTTTCCTCCAAAGGAGAACATCAAGTCTCACATCAGATGTTAAAAATGATCTCTCATAAGGCTTTGATATTCTATTCGAATTTTATAGAACCTGTGTTATAGATCCTTCACCTAGTTGGATCTCTGGTTCAATCTCAGGTTCCTTACTGTTGGAATCAAACTCATCAAGTTCAATCTTTCTACAATTTCCACTTTCTCTCAAAAATTCCTTTTAAGAAAGTGACAAAACGAACAATAAATACATTTCGTTTCTCAGAATAGTAGAATTGATATCCCATGGAATCATCAGGATATCCAATGAACCTATATTTATACCATATGGGTGCTAGTTTATCCTGCTGTGCAACTTTAACATATGTAAGACAACCTCAAATCTTTAAATACCTAAAACTTGGATTTCTACCGAACCATATCTGGTAAGGGAGTCGTAAAAACAGCTTTCAATGGAACCCTATTAAGTATATGGGCAGCATGAAGTGAAGCGTAACCACAAAGGTAATAAGGAATATTTGTATAGCTCATCATTGATCGCACCAAATCCAATAAAGTATGATTTCTACGCTCATGAACACCATTGTGTTGAGGTGTTCCTGGTGGGCTATATTGGACAAGAATTCCATTCTCCCTTAAATAATTTTTGAATTCTTCACTCATGTATTCACCGCATCTATCTAATCGAAAGCACTTAATGAATTTACTGGTTTTTTTTTTTACTTTGTTTCAGAATATTTTCGAACTTGTCAAATGTTTCTAATTAATGTCTCATCAAATAGATATAACCATATTTAGACTTATCATCCGTGAAAGTCATGAAGTATGTTGAACCATCATGAGGGGCATGATTTAATTGACCACACACATCACTGCGTATTAGCTCCAATAATTTCCAGCATGGTGTCCAACACCAAGAAATTGGGCCTTTTTCATCTTTCCTTGGATACATGACTCACAAATCAGATATGGATCTAAGGTAAGATTTTCATTCAAACCATCCTTTACCAATTTGGATAGACGTCTAACACATATATGGCCCAATCACATATGTCATAATTCAGTATTATTTAATTCAGATTTCGTACTTATATTTTCCTCTACATTAAAGACATATCTATATATTTCCAAAACATAGTGACCATTAGATAAAGAACATTCACATTTCTATAAACTGTCTTTATCATATAAATATAAAGTTCCATCCATGATGTTTATTTTATATCCATATTTATCTAATATTGGCAGTGATATTCTTTATCTGATAATTGAGGGTATATAATAACAGTTATGTAAATTTAGTTTACATCCATTGGGGAGATCTAGAATAACTGTTCATATACCCTTGACATCCAATGTCTCGCTATTGCTAACTCTAAGCTCGATCTCTCATTTATTCAAAATTCTTTTAACTCATGACCTGTAGGGAGTTGCAAATACGAGTAGGATTGCCATTGTCTAATATTCATCCACTATTTGTATCTAAGGCTATTGAGATGCAATAATAGGAAAAATACAAAGCGTACATGATGGTCCTGCTTTTCTTTTTAGCTTCGAAAAGTCCTTCTTTCAGTGTCTAGACTTCTTACATTGTAGACATTGATCACGAGCTACTTGCGGTTTTGCACCTTTGTGCTTCTTGGATTTCTTCTTTGATATCTTCCTCTTCCTCATTTTTGATTTTCTTTGACTTCCTTAAGTCTTTGAAGATCCAGCTCAATCATAAAGGAACAAAGTGGGGTTGTCTTTCCTCATATCATGCTCCGCCATGCATAACATGTTATGAAATTCTTTATAGTTGGCTTGCATTGAGTGCATATAGAAGTTTAATACAAAGCCAGCATAAGATCCATGCAAAGAAGACAGAATCAAATTATGGTCCAGCCGTTTATTAATCACAATGCCATGTCATTCCATGTATCAGATATGTTCGATCATGTTCAAAATACGAATACTGACAGCTCCTTCATCCTTGAGTTCAGCACGGCACAATTCCTTATACCTCCGATATAGTTCGCTTTCTTGATTTGCTTCAAAAAACTCCTTGAGTGTTCGCATAATGATCCAAGCATTTGGTACCGCTATGTACTGTCTCATCGAATCTGGAATCATCGATCCTAAAATATAGGATTTCACATTTAGGTTATCATTCTTCCATTTGCAAAAATTTCTCGCTCTTCAGGAGTGGAGTCATGATCAATTTCAACAGGCAATGGATTGATAGTTACATATGTCAATTTTTCAAACTCCAAGACAATGTGAATGTTCATTTCCCACTCAAAGTAATTCTCGGCTCCTTTTAATTTATTAGAATCCAAAAAGATTATCAATGGATTTGCGGCAGCCATCTACAAGATAATATTTTAACAGTGGAAGAATATTTTTCATTTCAAAATAATAACAGTAATTGATTGTGGAATTTTAAATCTATTAGTGATCCCCCACTACTTTAAGTAATTTCGTAATCTCCCTTAACGGAAAAATAGAAATTTGACTATCAAAATTTCATGGCGAGAAATGGATCCCATGATGTTTACTCTAGCCTCATACTAATGACGATCTTGGTCTTTATAAACTCATTAGGTAGACCTCAAAGATCAATCACTTCATGTACTCCTAGTTTTGTCCTGGACCGTTTCTTATCCTCACACTAATGACGATCTCGGATTAAGACGTGTTGTAGGTGTATACTTGTCAATATGCACTAATGAGCCTCGTATATACACCATCGCACTAATGACGATCTTGGATATAAGTAGTAAGTGTTGGGTTTCTACTATAGTCCCGGGATCAATTAAGCAATGAAAATCATATATGAATACTCAAAGAAATATGACGGAAACATACTTACATTGATCGGATTGGATGCGTCGAAGAACAAAAATTTGTGCTCCATAGATGAAGCTCACGGCCACTTGATTCTTTGTCCTCCATGTTCATCTTCAAGCTCCAAGCTTTATCAATGGATTCCATGCTCACACGTGAGTTTCCCTATTACCTTGTATGCCTCTAATGTGTGCTAGCACTCTTGATTTTACAACAAAATCATCATATTACTTGTTATGGTTCTCCGCCAAGCAAAGAAACAAGAAGAAAATGGCTTCAAAAGCCAAATGGAGAAGGAGAATAAAATAAGGCCCTTGGCCGAATCCTAGGGAGAGGGAGAGAAGAAGTTTTTGTGTGTTGTAAAAATGGATTTCCAAAAACCAAAAACATATAACAAATATTAAATATGAGTAAATGTCTTTCAAAAGTCTTACTTTAACTTAGAGTGTCAAACACTCTTCCAACAACAACCATCACTATTCACATCAATAGTGACATGTTGTCAATCACCCAAAGTGACTAGACATCACATCAATCAAAGTGACTAATGATTTGTTGCTTGATGTGACTTGTGGGCTGCACTTGAATTCAAAATGCGAGTGCGCCCGCAAACACTCCCGGGCTCGGATTTGTTAATTCCGAATTAACGAATTTTCTGTCGCGACGTAATTAAATCAAATTTAATTAAATAATTATGTCAAGCAAAATTACTATTCATGTCGCTAACGAATTAATTCTAAATTAACTCGTTCGCCCGAATTAAAATCTAATTTTAATTCCGCGTCGAAATCCAATTTTGTTTAATATATGGAATATATTAATTTATCGATTAATTCTAAATTAATTGTTCTCTCTCTTTAAATAATATTTTATCCTCGATAAAATATCTTCGTATTAATCCCAGATTAATTTTCTCTCTCATCCAATTAATCCCGGATTAATAAAGTGTGAGTCATACGTCATCGGTGAATCTTCAGGAAGCGACCCATGAGATCCGTGGATATGTTGGCAGTAAATCCGTTATTGGAATTTCCGATTACGTGCATACCTAGTACCACGTTCTTACTGATTTATAAGACATGGTTGGCTTCTAGCAAAGCACCGTGCCTACCCAATTCTCCAGAAATACTCTTAAAAAATATCATAATCTATATCAGGCATAGTATACTTGTTATGGTTCTCGGCCAAGCAAAGAAACAAGAAGAAAATGGCTTCAAAAGCCAAATGGAGAAGGAGAATAAAATAAGGCCCTTGGCCGAATCCTAGGGAGAGGGAGAGAAGAAGTTTTTGTGTGTGGTAAAAATGGATTTCCAAAAACCAAAAACATATACCAAATATTAAAAATGAGTAAATGTCTTTCAAAAGTCTTACTTTAACTTAGAGTGTCAAACACTCTTCCAACAACAACCATCACTATTCACATCAATAGTGACATGTTGTCAATCACCCAAAGTGACTAGACATCACATCAATCAAAGTGACTAATGATTTGATACTTGATGTGACTTCTGGGCTGCACTTGAATTCGAAATGCGAGTGCGCCCGCAAACACTCCCGGGCTTGGATTTGCTTATTCCGAATTAACAAATTTTCTGTCGCGACGTAATTAAATCAAATTTAATTAAATAATTATGCCATGCAAAATTACTATTCACATCGCTAACGAATTAATTCTAAATTAACTCGTTCGCCCGAATTAAAATCTAATTTTAATTCCGCATCGAAATCTAATTTCGTTTGATATATCGAATATATTAATTTATCGATTAATTCTAAATTAATCGTTCTCTCTCTTTAAATAACATTTTATCCTCGAAAAAATATCTTCGTAATTAATCCCAGATTAATTTTCTCGCTCATCCAATTAATCCCGGATTAAGAAAGTGCGAGTCATACGTCATCGGTGAATCTTCAGGAAGCCACCCATGAGATCCCTGGATATGTTGGCAGTAAATCCGGTTATTGGAATTTCCGAATACGTGCATACCTAATACCACGTTCTTACCGATTTACAAGACATGGTTGGCTTCTAGCAAAGCACCGTGCCTACACAATTCTCCAGAAATATTCTTAAACGAATATCATAATCTATATCAGGCATAGTATACGTAGTATTGTGTATATCGATCCAGTATCGGATGTCACGTGCTAGGCCTGGGGTTGGAGTCGTGTCTGCCCCGTACGAAACACATGTCGGATCTCTGGTAACTAGCCTCTATAATCGGATAACTATGACCTTGTCATATTATCCCGATAGCTGCAGCATAAAAGAGCATCAGTTCCGTATCCTACGTGACATCATCTCCATATGTCTAAAGTGATACTTCCATCATGACATCACACCCAATACACTACGATTCTCAATATACCCAGAAGAGGCATACACAGAACTTGTTAAAGCCCTAGACGACCAAAACCAAAGTATATTGATTGTCGCAAGTACTAGCGGTGCAAGTCTCAAGTTAAGACAAAATACACCTACCCTGAAGCGGACTCCCATAGACACATAGACATACTACCAATGGGATTCTGCGGGGTCTATCAAGAGCGAAGCTGTTTTCCGTATCATCGATAAAACACAACCTCCTATCACACTTGTACAAGTATCCAATACTTAAATATGAGAACTATGTCGTTATGCTCCCACAACGCGCACAACTGCAATGCTAGTCTATTCCGCATTATCGATGTCTAGTCTCGATAATACTACGACTAGGGATATTTAATGATTAAACCTTTATGAATTGATACTATCTCATATCATTCTCAATCTGGAACTAATCATAGGGGCTTTCATCATTCACATATTTAAGTAATCCAATTACGGAATGATAAAAGGCAATTTCCTTTGCTACATAGTTAATTTGTACAACAACACCATGATCTGTACAAATACTGATGTTATGGGTCATAATTGTCCAACAATCTCCCACTTGGCCTATAGCCAATCACTCAGGTGTCTTACACCTGAACTATGTACGGGTGGCTAAATTTTTGTTGATAAACAGTTTTTGTCAGCAGATTTAAAAGTTATCATCTGATGCGATTTATTCGATCATCACATCGCCACGATGTATGATTCGACGAATCAGATGAAACCTTTTGAAGTACACATCGGATCATGATGAGAGACCGTTAATTCTTTAGCCTGTGCTGTAGATTAGCGAAGCTGCTAAAAGAATTATATCTAATCTAAATTGAATTATTTAGATCCAAAATGTTACTTTTGTTGCAACAGTTGCAGCAAAGTTCCGCTTTTGTTGTTTATTCGGTAACAGTATCTTGCTAAGAAGGTTTCCAGCTCAATGTTCCGTTATTCAAACTATATGGTACCCTTTAATACGACGTATAGTCATTTTTATCGGTTTGGAAACTTGCAGTAGTGAACCTAGTCACTTCAAGTTCTCCTTCTCAATAGTATAAGAAAGCATCCTTAGTTCCTCTAAGATACTTAAGGATGTTCTTAACATCAATCCAGTGACTATCACTTGGATTGGGCTGATTGTGACTCCATATGCTCAAAGCATATGAGATACCAGGTCGCGTATATTTTTTTCAATGTACGGTTACTCAGAGATTGCCAACAACTTTTAGATCTATCCCAGTAGATCCTTATTCCTAGAATAAAGGTTGTTCTCCTAAGTATTCTATGGATAATCTTTATGAAAGCCAAGCTTTCACCAATTATTATGGGAATGTCATTTCCAAGAAATGATATATCATCATTATATAGGACAAGTTTTTCAGTACGCTCCCACTAACCTCCTTATATACACAAGAATTTTATTTGTTTTGAATTAAATCATATCCCATTATGATTACATCAAAACATCAGTTCCAAGAACATAATGCTTGCTTCAATCCCATATTGAACTAACTTGCAAATCTTGTTTGCTTGTTTAGGTACGACAAAACCGTCAGGATGTTGATAAACATCCTCCTAAAGGTTTCCGTTTAAGGAAAGCAGTTTTAACATACAACTGCCATATTTCATGAATGAAATATGCAACTTTAGCAAGCATTATCAAAATGGATTTAGCCATGGCAACGGTTAAAAGATTTCGTCATAATCAACACTATGTTGATGATGATACCCTTTATGTATAAGCCTAGCTTTGTACATTTGTACGTTGCCATCCATGTATGTCTTCCTAGAAGACCTTTACAGTACCAACAGACACAATATCTTTCGGTACAGTAACCAGTGTCCAAACTTGGTTGGTATACATGGAATCCATTTCGGACAGTGTGGCACTTTGCCATAACAAGTAGTCGATACCTTGTATCACTTCCTCATACGTAATCAGTTTCCTCAATAAAATTTACATCTTTATGAGGTGAGATCAGAAACCCATACCTCCAAGTTGTCTTCTGACTCTCTCCGATCTACGCATTCTTGTGTATTCGAAGATTATTGGTACAGGTTCATCCTTGATGAACTGTTTGTGTTTCATTAAGGAATCAGTGCCTGGAACAGTATTACACCGATTTTCATCGAGTTTTACTTTCCTTTCACTCACCACTACATATAGGTATTCCTCTTAGGAAAACCACATGGAGAACAACAATTAAATTGTTCTCTTGGGAGTTGTATAAGTACTATACTTTGGTTTCCCTAGGATAACCAACTACAGATTAGGCACTTATCTGATTTGGGTTTTAGTTTGGTTCATCCAAACATATGCCCAGCATTCTCAAATCTTTCAGGAATGAGAAATCCCAGTTTCTTTCCTGTTTATATCTAATATGAATTATGTCTTACAGATTTTCATGTAACCTTATTCAAAATAAGTATTGCACTGTTTAATGCGTATCCTTTAAGGAAAATGGTAGCTTAGAGCGACTCATGATTAACCCTACTAAGTCCGATAAAGTTCGGTTTCTCTGTTCGAATATACCATCATGATTGAGGTGTTACAAGAAGAGTCCACTATGAAAGAATACTTACCCTTTCACTAGTTGAGAAACTTATTGCTTAAGTATTTTCCACCACGGTCTAACCGTGACGGTTTAATACTTTAGCTGGTCTGTCTATCTACTTCGTATCGAAATTCTTTGAATTACTTTAAATGTTTCTGATTTATCTTTCAAAAGAAACACATAACTGTAACGCGATGCCAAATCCGTAAGGATTACGAAGTATTCATATCCACCTCTAGCCAAGCTAGATACGGGCCCACTTACGTCACTATGAACGAGGGCTAACAGATCGGTGACATTTACACTTTTACCAAGTAAAGGTGTTTTATTCGTAGACATCATTTGAATGATCAAATCCGTCCTAGTATCCACTCTTCAAAAGTGCGGATATACGAGTCTTGTTTAATGTATCCCAGAAAACAATGCCACAAATAAGTCTCGTCTGATCAAATCAGTTTGAGCTATTTGTTTGTCATGTTTATGTTTGAGATTTGTTTATATTCAAAATATAAACACTGTTATCCACATCTAATGTGTTTTATCTCAATATCATCTTTATATAATAAAACACTTTAGTGGTCTAGAATATAAAGATATACCCGCAACGGGTTGAACCCTAATATAGAGATAATGTTTCTATTCAAACTAGATATATTGTAACAGTTTCCTAATTTAAGTACATGCCAGAAGGCAGTTCCTAAACTTAGGTTTCTACGGTTGAAACAGCGACTTTCGTCCCGTTTCCGACTCGTAGGTCGGTCTCATCTGAACTCAGTATCCTACCAATTAGCAGATGCTGAAAATCAGTATATATATTTATGTACCACTTCTAGTATCAAAAGATCTAACTTTGAAACTACCAGTGTACATGTTTATGATAAACATTCTTGATGTCAGAGCCTTCCCCTGCCTTTATTTCCTTCATGTCTACATTGTCCATACGGCAGTTAAGCTTTCAGTGACCTCGTTTGCCACAGTTTAGGTAGACATTTTAGGATATGTCATTTGTCTTCCTAGAAGACTTGTGATGATTTTGCCTTTGCCCTTTTCTTCACATTCAGAAAAGCCTTTGGCCAATCCTTGACCTTCTGGGATGTGAAAGAAAGATGCGTCTTGCGCTTCTTGCCACAATTGCAAACTTTGGCTTTGACTCCTTGAGCATAGCCATTAACTCTGCAAGAGTTTTCATTTGCAATCAATGCTTCTATTACCTAAGTATAGATCTATGAAGATCCTTCAATTTCAATTTCATACTATAAGGATCTAATCCTTGGTTCTGATAAAGAAATTAAGGAGTCCTTCTGGCAAGGATAATGGATTAAGCACTAAAGTTATCATCACACGAATCTTCCAAAGATCATGCTCTACTATTTGCTTAACTCTGGACTTAGGCTCGAGATGTCATTTTATCAAATAAAATAACTTCTCGATTCTCAAGACTATCTAAGGTTTTATTCCCAATCTGAAGATTAAACCATTTAAATATTTATTTCATCCAAGATTTATGTTTCAAATGCTCAATCTTTCAATTTATCTTGATTCTAATAGTCCAACTATTTAATCAACGATTTGAGGTACCTTTGTATATAATGATTACTATAGTCCAACTATATAATCAGCTATACTTTGATTTGTTAAATTCAATTATATTGATCACTATAATCCAATTATAAAATCAACTATTTATTGAATTAGTTTGAATACAGTCAACTGTTTAAATTAAAACAATGAAATGAGCGCGTATGACAAGTATCTAAACGAAATTGCAAATCTAATACTTGCCTCCCACTATTTTTCACGAGCCTCTAACCCTCTGTTGAGTCCTCGGGAAACCTAGTTTCCTAGTGGGCTAGGATCCCGTTAAATAACACACAATCTTGACTTTGGCCAACAAATTGTATGATACTTAACTACGTAGATCTCTAAGATCAATTGGATCCCATCCAATTCCTAGATCCATTAAGTGGACATCCAAGTCCGAAACATATATCTTATATATGCCAATATATCCAATATATTCCCTAACCTTGTTTCCTCTGAATCAATTAAGCCTTGGCTTTGGCACAACAAACTTAATGATCCCAGTTAAGCGGAACCCATTGACCTTGGAAAGCTTCGTAATCAATATCGATGGCAAGAAGTGATCTTGACTTTGGCCAACAAATCACAACTTGGACAAGACACCGATATGGAACAAAGCCTTCATGGTTCAAACACATCCGCGACGGACAAAGGTCTTGACTTTGTCCAATAAACCAGTGCCAATCTTGGATCTTGAGTAAGAATCACTCAATGGAAGGAAAAACGCTTAATAGATTTTGAAGGTTTTTCACGTAAATTGGCAACCAATTTATTATCTTTGTTAAGGTCTCATCATCATACACCCTTAAACATGCATTCTAAAAGCATAATAAAGCGCATAAATAAAATAATAATGATATGCGGATGAATACTTAACACAATGTTCCTAGAACAAATCTCTCACTTTTCTCTCTCCCGCTAGCACAAGTATTACTTCTACCCGATTACATAACACTTCTAAAGAAACCTCATTTACATTGAGAGGAATAGGTGAGAAGAGAAATACAATGAGAAAGGAGGTAATAGGCTGGACACGCAGGTCCAATTTAATAAATTCTAAATTTATTATAACAATTTCCAAAATTGCCCTCACCCATCTAATATCCATCCGATATACATTATTCTTACATCACATCCATGTATTCACATAAAGCATGTTATCAATCAATCTAATCCAATTAATTAATCTGAAAATTAATGACCATCCAATGTTCAAACAATGATTTGATTTGCGAGAGTCCGACTCGTTTGAGAATAAGTACTCGAAGTACGAATTCTTGAATTAAATCAAACTACAATATTAAATTCAATTTAATTCGTATTCAATACTAATTCATTTATTTAATTCCAAATTAAATAACTACACTTTAAATGTGCCTTTAATGACTTAGATTCTAAATCTAGTCTTAACGGGTCTCAAATCCCATTTAACATCCGATGTTGCTTAATTAAAGTCCAATGGGCTTTCAATTAATTTCATGAGGTATGGGCTTCGGCAACCAAAGCCCAATTAAGGAATCACCCTTATAAGCCAAGAAACTAATTTAGACCCATTACGCCCAATTAAACTTTAAAGGCCCAATATGTCAAATTTAAACTTTATGGAGAGGTTTAGGCCCAATATGGATCCAATCCATTTGGCCCAAACCTACTTGGCCCAACCAAGTCCATAAGGCCCAAATCCAACAATTACAAGTCCAATTCCAATTTTGGCCCAATTAAATAAATCACAAAATTCCAAATTTTACAATTTAATTAACCTAAGTATATGCCATAATTAATTAACCAAATTAACATTTCCAAAACATCAATCTACTCAATTAATTATGCTTATTATCATCAACACTTGTCCAACGTATTTGAATCAAAATCAAACCCATTCATGCTTCTTAAGTCACGACCATTTAGGGTTTTAGTAGTCCGATTTGGTCTCAATCCAATTAAATCCTTCATCAACATTACCCAAATGATTCCAACTCATCCAATGATCAAAATCAAAAAATTAACCATGACATTTAAGGCATCATGTATTCGGCCAAGCCTAGCATATTGGGGAAAATTATTCCAAATCAATTTTCATGAAATTGATCATATCCAACTTCAATTAAACATCATTCAAACATACCCAATCAAACAATTTCATCAAATCATGCTCAAATTGATTTTACCCAATTTTAACCCTAAATCATTTTCATGCTCAACATCGCTCTGATACCATTATTGGGTTTCTACTATAGTCCCGGGATCAATTAAGCAATGAAAATCATATGTGAATACTCAAAGAAATATGACGGAAACATACTTACATTGATCGGATTAGATGCGTCGAATAACAAAAATTTGTGCTCCATAGATGAAGCTCACGGCCAACTTGATTCTTTGTCCTCCATGTTCATCTTCAAGCTCCAAGCTTTATCAATGGATTCCATGCTCACAAGTGAGTTTCCCTATTACCTTGTATGCCTCTAATGTGTGCTAGCACTCTTGATTTTACAACAAAATCATCATATTACTTGTTATGGTTCTCGGCCAAGCAAAGAAACAAGAAGAAAATGGCTTCAAAAGCCAAATGGAGAAGGAGAATAAAATAAGGCCCTTGGCCGAATCCTATGGAGAGTGAGAGAAGAAGTTTTTGTGTGTGGTAAAAATGGATTTCCAAAAACCAAAAACATATACCAAATATTAAAAATGAGTAAATGTCTTTCAAAAGTCTTACTTAACTTAGAGTGTCAAACACTCTTCCAACAACAACCATCACTATTCACATCAATAGTGACATGTTGTCAATCACCCAAAGTGACTAGACATCACATCAATCAAAAGTGACTAATGATTTTGCTTGATGTGACTTGTGGGCTGCACTTGAATTCAAAATGCGAGTGCGCCCGCAAACACTCCCGGGCTCGGATTTGTTAATTCCGAATTAACGAATTTTCTGTCGCGACGTAATTAAATCAAATTTAATTAAATAATTATGTCAAGCAAAATTACTATTCATGTCGCTAACGAATTAATTCTAAATTAACTCGTTCGCCCGAATTAAAATCTAATTTTAATTCCGCGTCGAAATCCAATTTTGTTTAATATATGGAATATATTAATTTATCGATTAATTCTAAATTAATTGTTCTCTCTCTTTAAATAATATTTTATCCTCGAAAATATCTTCGTAATTAATCCCAGATTAATTTTCTCTCTCATCCAATTAATCCCGGATTAATAAAGTGTGAGTCATACGTCATCGGTGAATCTTCAGGAAGCGACCCATGAGATCCGTGGATATGTTGGCAGTAAATCCGGTTATTGGATTTCCGATTACGTGCATACCTAGTACCACGTTCTTACTGATTTATAAGACATGGTTGGCTTCTAGCAAAGCACCGTGCCTACCCAATTCTCCAGAAATACTCTTAAAAAAATATCATAATCTATATCAGGCATAGTATACTTGTTATGGTTCTCGGCCAAGCAAAGAAACAAGAAGAAAATGGCTTCAAAGCCAATGGGAGAAGGAGAATAAAATAAGGCCCTTGGCCGAATCCTAGGGAGAGGGAGAGAAGAAAGTTTTTGTGTGTGGTAAAAATGGATTTCCAAAAACCAAAAACATACCAAATATTAAAAATGAGTAAATGTCTTTCAAAAGTCTTACTTTAACTTAGAGTGTCAAACACTCTTCCAACAACAACATCACTATTCACATCAATAGTGACATGTTGTCAATCACCCAAAGTGACTAGACATCACATCAATCAAAGTGACTAATGATTGATGCTTGATGTGACTTGTGGGCTGCACTTGAATTCGAAATGCGAGTGCGCCCGCAAACACTCCCGGGCTTGGATTTGTTAATTCCGAATTAACAAATTTTCTGTCGCGACGTAATTAAATCAATTTAATTAAATAATTGTGCCAAGCAAAATTACTATTCAACATCGCTAACGAATTAATTCTAAATTAACTCGTTCGCCCGAATTAAAATCTAATTTTAATTCCGCATCGAAATCTAATTTCGTTTGATATATCGAATATATTAATTTATCGATTAATTCTAAATTATCGTTCTCTCTCTTTAAATAAAACATTTTATCCTCGAAAAATATCTTCGTAATTAATCCCAGATTAATTTTCTCGCTCATCCAATTAATCCCGGATTAAGAAAGTGCGAGTCATACGTCATCGGTGAATCTTCAGGAAGCCACCCATGAATCCCTGGATATGTTGGCAGTAAATCCGGTATTGGAATTTCCGAATACGTGCATACCTAATACCACGTTCTTACCGATTTACAAGACATGGTTGGCTTCTAGCAAAGCACCGTGCCTACACAATTCTCCAGAAATATTCTTAAACGAATATCATAATCTATATCAGGCATAGTATACGTAGTATTGTGTATATCGATCCAGTATCGGATGTCACGTGCTAGGCCTGGGTTGGAGTCGTGTCTGCCCCGTACGAAACACATGTCGGATCTCTGGTAACTAGCCTCTATAATCGGATAACTATGACCTTGTCATATTATCCCGATAGCTGCAGCATAAAAGAGCATCAGTTCCGTATCCTACGTGACATCATCTCCATATGTCTAAAGTGATACTTCCATCATGACATCACACCCAATACACTACGATTCTCAATATACCCAGAAGAGGCATACACAGAACTTGTTAAAGCCCTAGACGACCAAAACCAAAGTATATTGATTGTCGCAAGTACTAGCGGTGCAAGTCTCAAGTTAAGACAAAATACACCTACCCTGAAGCGGACTCCCATAGACACATAGACATACTACCAATGGGATTATGCGGGGTCTATCAAGAGCGAAGCTGTTTTCCGTATCATCGATAAAACACAACCTCCTATCACACTTGTACAAGTATCCAATACTTAAATATATGAGAACTATGTCGTTATGCTCCCACAACGCGCACAACTGTAATGCTAGTCTATTCCGCATTATCGATGTCTAGTCTCGATAATACTACGACTAGGGATATTTAATGATTAAACCTTTATGAATTGATACTATCTCATATCATTCTCAATCTGGAACTAATCATAGGGGCTTTCATCATTCACATATTAAGTAATCCAATTACGGAATGATAAAAGGCAATTTCCTTTGCTACATAGTTAATTTGTACAACAACACCATGATCTGTACAAATACTGATGTTATGGGTCATAATTGTCCAACAATCTCCCACTTGGCCTATAGCCAATCACTCAGGTGTCTTACACCTGAACTATGTACGGGTGGCTAAATTTTTGTTGATAAACAGTTTTTGTCAGCAGATTTAAAAGTTATCATCTGATGCGATTTATTCGATCATCACATCGCCACGATGTATGATTCGACGAATCAGATGAAACCTTTTGAAGTACACATCGGATCATTGATGAGACCGTTAATTCTTTAGCCTGTGCTGTAGATTAGCGAAGCTGCTAAAAGAATTATATCTAATCTAAATTGAATTATTTAGATCCAAAATGTTACTTTTGTTGCAACAGTTGCAGCAAAGTTCCGCTTTTGTTGTTTATTCGGTAACAGTATCTTGCTAAGAAGGTTTCCAGCTCAATGTTCCGTTATTCAAACTATATGGTACCCTTTAATACGACGTATAGTCATTTTTATCGGTTTGGAAACTTGCAGTAGTGAACCTAGTCACTTCAAGTTCTCCTTCTCAATAGTATAAGAAAGCATCCTTAGTTCCTCTAAGATACTTAAGGATGTTCTTAACATCAATCCAGTGACTATCACTTGGATTGGGCTGATTGTGACTCCATATGCTCAAAGCATATGAGATACCAGGTCGCGTATATTTTTTTCAATGTACGGTTACTCAGAGATTGCCAACAACTTTTAGATCTATCCCAGTAGATCCTTATTCCTAGAATAAAGGTTGTTTCTCCTAAGTATTCTATGGATAATCTTTATGAAAGCCAAGCTTTCACCAATTATTATGGGAATGTCATTTCCAAGAAATGATATATCATCATTATATAGGACAAGTTTTTCAGTACGCTCCCACTAACCTCCTTATATACACAAGAATTTTATTTGTTTTGAATTAAATCATATCCCATTATGATTACATCAAAACATCAGTTCCAAGAACATAATGCTTGCTTCAATCCCATATTGAACTAACTTGCAAATCTTGTTTGCTTGTTTAGGTACGACAAAACCGTCAGGATGTTGATAAACATCCTCCTAAAGGTTTCCGTTTAAGGAAAGCAGTTTTAACATACAACTGTCATATTTCATGAATGAAATATGCAACTTTAGCAAGCATTATCCAAATGGATTTAGCCATGGCAACGGTTAAAAGATTTCGTCATAATCAACACTATGTTGATGATGATACCCTTTATGTATAAGCCTAGCTTTGTACATTTGTACGTTGCCATCCATGTATGTCTTCCTAGAAGACCTTTACAGTACCAACAGACACAATATCTTTCGGTACAGTAACCAGTGTCCAAACTTGGTTGGTATACATGGAATCCATTTCGGACAGCGTGGCACTTTGCCATAACAAGTAGTCGATACCTTGTATCACTTCCTCATACGTAATCAGTTTCCTCAATAAAATTTACATCTTTATGAGGTGAGATCAGAAACCCATACCTCCCAAGTTGTCTTCTGACTCTCTCCGATCTACGCATTCTTGTGTATTCGAAGATTATTGGTACAGGTTCATCCTTGATGAACTGTTTGTGTTCCATTAAGGAATCAGTGCCTGGAACAGTATTACACCGATTTTCATCGAGTTTTACTTTCCTTTCACTTACCACTACATATAGGTATTCCTCTTAGGAAAACCACATGGAGAGCAACAATTAAATTGTTCTCTTGGGAGTTGTATAAGTACTATACTTTGGTTTCCCTAGGATAACCAACTACAGATTAGGCACTTATCTGATTTGGGTTTTAGTTTGGTTTCATCCAAACATATGCCCAGCATTCTCAAATCTTTCAGGAATGAGAAATCCCAGTTTCTTTCCTGTTTATATCTAATATGAATTATGTCTTACAGATTTTCATGTAACCTTATTCAAAATAAGTATTGCACTGTTTAATGCGTATCCTTTGAAGGAAAATGGTAGCTTAGAGCGACTCATGATTAACCCTACTAAGTCCGATAAAGTTCGGTTTCTCTGTTCGAATATACCATCATGATTGAGGTGTTACAAGAAGAGTCCACTATGAAAGAATACTTACCCTTTCACTAGTTGAGAAACTTATTGCTTAAGTATTTTCCACCACGGTCTAACCGTGACGGTTTAATACTTTAGCTGGTCTGTCTATCTACTTCGTATCGAAATTCTTTGAATTACTTCAAATGTTTCCGATTTATCTTTCAAAAGAAACACATAACTGTAACGCGATGCCAAATCCGTAAAGATTACGAAGTATTCATATCCACCTCTAGCCAAGCTAGATACGGGCCCACTTACGTCACTATGAACGAGGGCTAACAGATCGGTGGCATTTACATTTTACCAAGTAAAGGTGTTTTATTCGTAGACATCATTTGAATGATCAAATCCGTCCTAGTATCCACTCTTCAAAAGTGCGGATATACGAGTCTTGTTTAATGTATCCCAGAAAACAATGCCACAAATAAGTCTCGTCTGATCAAATCAGTTTGAGCTATTTGTTTGTCATGTTTATGTTTGAGATTTGTTTATATTCAAAATATAAACACTGTTATCCACATCTAATGTGTTTTATCTCAATATCATCTTTATATAATAAAACACTTTAGTGGTCTAGAATATAAAGATATACCCGCAACGGGTTGAACCCTAATATAGAGATAATGTTTCTATTCAAACTAGATATATTGTAACAGTTTCCTAATTTAAGTACATGCCAGAATGCAGTTCCTAAACTTAGGTTTCTACGGTTGAAACAGCGACTTTCGTCCCGTTTCCGACTCGTAGGTCGGTCTCTCATCTGAACTCAGTATCCTACCAATTAGCAGATGCTGAAAATCAGTACATATATTTATGTACCACTTCTAGTATCAAAAGATCTAACTTTGAAACTACCAGTGTACATGTTATGATAAACATTCTTGATGTCAGAGCCTTCCCCTGCCTTTATTTCTTTCATGTCTACATTGTCCATACGGCAGTTAAGCTTTCAGTGACCTCGTTTGCCACAGTTTAGGTAGACATTTTAGGATATGTCATTTGTCTTCCTAGAAGACTGTGATGATTTTGCCTTTGCCCTTTTCTTCACATTCAGAAAAGCCTTTGGCCAATCCTTGACCTTCTGGGATGTGAAAGAAAGATGCGTCTTGCGCTTCTTGCCACAATTGCAAACTTTGGCTTTGACTCCTTGAGCATAGCCATTAACTCTGCAAGAGTTTTCATTTGCAATCAATGCTTCTATTACCTAAGTATAGATCTATGAAGATCCTTCAATTTCAATGTCATACTATAAGGATCTAATCCTTGGTTCTGATAAAGAAATTAAGGAGTCCTTCTGGCAAGGATAATGGATTAAGCACTAAAGTTATCATCACACGAATCTTCCAAAGATCATGCTCTACTATTTGCTTAACTCCGGACTTAGGCTCGAGATGTCATTTTATCAAATAAAATAACTTCTCGATTCTCAAGACTATCCTAAGGTTTTATTCCCAATCTGAAGATTAAACCATTTAAATATATTTTCATCCAAGATTTATGTTTCAAATGCTCAATCTTTCAATTTATCTTGATTCTAATAGTCCAACTATTTAATCAACGATTTGAGGTACCTTTGTATATAATGATTACTATAGTCCAACTATATAATCAGCTATACTTTGATTTGTTAAATTCAATTATATTGATCACTATAATCCAATTATAAAATCAACTATTTATTGAATTAGTTTGAATTCAGTCAACTGTTTACATTAAAACAACGTTTGTATCCAATACTTAAATATATGAGAACTGTGTCGTTATGCTCCCACAACACGCACTAGTGCAATGCTAGTCTATTTCGCATTATCGATGTTTAGTCTCGATAATACTACGACTATGGATATTTAATGATTAAACCTTATGAATTGATATTGTCTCATATCATTCTCAATCCGGAACTAATCATAGGGACTTTCATCATTCACACATTTAAGTAATCCAATTACGGAATGATAAAAGGCAATTTCCTTTGCTACATAGTTAATTTGTACAACAACACCATGATCTGTACAAATAGTGATGCTATGGGTCATAATTGTCCAACAGTAAGAACTTATTTATCTCCGTATTGATAAGATGGACCATCAATAATGCTCCAACATTACTAATACTATTACTTAAAATAAATTAATTACCTAACAATGGGAGATTTATGACAATCAAGTCATTAACAAAATTAGGTCAATATTTTAATTTAAAATACACAATACATATCCAATCTGACTTATGCATAATTAAATTAAAATGTAGAGGAATAAATTTAAATACATATCTAATATGTAACATGTATTGGTGGTTAAATCTTGCTACTGATACCATTTCGTTGGGGCAGATGTGGAATCCATAGGGTCTGATCGGTGCCCCGTGTAGCGGAAGTGGTTCTAACCAGTGAATATCCTGTATGGATATATTTTAATATATTTTTATGTAAAACTACATTCCGTTTCGAGTCTGTAAAAAAAAAGGACCAAAATGGAGTCCGGAAACACCGAAACAGAGAAAATGAAGTTTTAGTAATATCAGCTCTGCGAGTCGCGACGCGGGAGATTGGGCGTTGTGACGCTCCAAAGTGTGAGAGCAACTCCGAGAACTGAACGTCTTAGCATCGCGATGCATGAGGATGGGTATCGTGAAGCTTCTAGTTCTAATGCTTGATTTTGCGATGCTGAGGGGTCAGAGACACGATGTTGCCCTAAGCAGTGAGCATTTTTCTACTTCAAACCATTAATAAGCACTTCCAATTTTCTCCTAATACTTCAAATACACCTAAAATCCAATTTTAGCTTCATAACCATCATCAACACATATTATACAACTAGCATACATGTGTTCTAAATACTTATATGCATTTATTTGAATCAAAACACAAACCAGTTTAGAATCCCACTATGAAATGTCTCATGAATAATTCTAGTTCAACCAAATGTGGTCAAGTGACTCTACAATGGTAGTCATAACTCAAAGCTTAATCTAAGTTCCAAACTCTTATTAATTATTTTCATGTCCAACATGAATATCTTAGACCTAATTAATAGGCATATTGTGTTTATACTTGCAAAGCATCCTAACATAATCTATTAGCCTTATTTCAACTTGAAACTATGTAATCATGCATCCAATCTATATGTCTCACTAACGAAAAACTCACTAATGAATAACATAACTCAAGATAAGTTTAATTTACCTAGTAAGCTTGATGCAAGATCCAATCTACTACTTTTTTGTTGAAATGGTTGGAGAACTTCCAACGTTTGAAAGCTTGACTCCAAGATCCAATCTTGATTCCAATGCTAGCAGAATCCTGTCCAAGATCAAATATTGATTTCTCATAGATGAAATATTATAGAGACCTCACAAAGCTTCTCTAAACACTTCTCTAACTTAGTCTAATTTCTCCAAGAATTGCTTGTATTTAGCTTTCTCAAGCTTAATTAAAACCTTTCTAATTATTGTTATTTATAGCAAAACTTAGGTAATTTTTAATTAATAAAAGTTCTAATCAATTTTTATGTGGACTTAATCTAATTTGTCCAAATATTGTAATTAGGTGTGACTAATCTCTATTGTCTACTACTTTGATTTAATCTAATTAAATCAAGACAAGGATTGGGAAATTGATTAGTTCAATGTTTCCTATTTTGATTTAATCCAATTAAATCAAGCCAAAAACACCTATAATCAAATTCTTGTAATTACCATAATATCCTCAAATGGTAGAGATAATTATGAAATTACGATAAAGCCTTTGTGTAAATATTGAATTAATCCCATTAGGTCAAAGTAAATAATCAATATATCTAATAACACTTGATTATCTTAGTTGATAATTATAATATCGAATAATATCTTTTATCAAAACTAATTGGCAACCCAAGTGCTCAACGAATACACTTCATATTGGGACTCTTTATGTTCAGACACGTTCCTCATTTATGCCTTGTAATATGTACGTAATTTGGCCACCTCTGAATTCGCGAAAAACACGAACAACCTTTCTGAACTATACAAGTCGAGGTCATTATATATGTTTGACAATGCATCAGTCGTAGGCTATCTAAATTATACTTAGGAAACATAGATTACACCGTCAAGTTTCCGAGATGCACATCTCATGTCGACATGTCCACGATTCTTTACAACTGATGCAATCCACCCTAGGTGATCGACTTTGGCCAAAGCTTTAAGAATTATGACTTTACTTATATGGATACATAAACCCCTTATGGTACATATACGGGCTGACGAATCATATCTTGATTGGCACTTGATTAACAATACATCGATCCACACCCAACGAATTTCTATAGGCCAGACCATGAAAGATTTTTGACATACATGGAATTAAATTGTGGAGGGTCTCACACAAAATCAATGTTATCCTATAGTCAAATGATTACATATGCTACTCGACTCGAGGAGATTCCTATTGATAGTGGTGTGTACTTCCAACTATTAGGAATCACCTGGTTAGTATTCGGTTCAACCAATACCCACACGTCTATACGAGCTTCCAAAGCTCATGGTACATCGGGTTAAACCATTGGAACTCCAATTTCAATATACGATATATGCTAGTTTTCTAGGTTATAGGAATTCAACCATATTCCAAAACCATGACTATGAATATTTACTTTAAGAATAATTTACAATAGTAATACTTATCCCAATGTCGGACCAGCTAGTGTTTAATATTACTACATGACTATTCTAAGGTCGATGTTATTCTATAGTATATTTATACATCAATCTAATATGCATAATGACAATACCATTAATAAGGTATAAAATGAAAATATAGTTATTTTATTAATAAATAATAAAATATATAATACATCATTCGGATTGGCGCTTCAAGCACCAACTCCAACATATGTCATGTGACTTATACCTCTAGAAGCACATCTCCTTACTTATGGCATAAGTCATTTGACCTAGATACAGGTTGGCCTGTGATCTCATCTATGTTTCTCGGGTCAGCATACCGAGGTAAATAATACTTATCAAATCTCCCTCTATCTTTCTCAACCAGGTCAAGTTGTTATACATAGACTCATTGGGATGGGTTCAATAAATTCCCTAATAACCACAAATCCATCATTCCTTGATTAGGTCGAGTCGCCATGATAACTCAATTTATCCCTAACACACTCTCTCATTGAGAGAAATCCTTTGTATCATAAGTTCGGGTCCTTCTGTCAAATTTTGTTTGTCTCTCCAATCCCTGAGGCCTTTATTATCCATTTTTTACCCAAGTACAGCGCCCATTATGCCCTTCATTGATATTCAAACCTTCAATGGGGTGAAAAACACCATCAACGGAATATATAATACAATTCATACTACACAATATATGATATTATATAACATTTAATACACTCTAATACAATACTGTCTAAAATGAATAATAAAGATTCGAGGGTCTGGAGAGATAGACGGACCAAACACTTACGTAATTTATTTTAAAATACTTTTGTTTTAGTTTCATAGAAGGTTTGGTGAAATTGAGTAAACTTTATATGCTTTAATTTCCTAAAAATAAAAACCCACATTTATTTGCTTATTAAAAACAAGTATTAAAGAGTTTGCCTTAATTTTATTTGCTTGCAAAGAAAAATAGAAAATGCTTCAAAAGCATATTTTATATAAACTTTCGTGAGAGAGATAGTGTTATGGATTTGTCTTGAACTCCTTGATTTTGAACTTGAAATTCTTCAAATAAAAATATTACAAATAGAAGGATCAAGATTTTTTATGACCAAAACTTCTCTTGAACTAAAAAAAAAAAAAAATGATGAACATATTGTAATTATATGATTTCCATTTTATAAAACAAAAAGCATGACATGAGTGATCTAAACATATCCATTTGAAAGTGGATTTCCATTTTTTTTCCCATTTTTCAATACAAAATTAACAATAAGTAGGTCTCTTGCATGCTCATACTAAATCTACTGTAAAAACAATTATGATAACAAATAATTCTTGGGAAAAAATAATTGAGCATTACCATCGCATGCAAGTCTACTCATCAATAGCCTCAATTTGAAGTATAACCATTCTTTACGTTATTACTAGTGCATTGCCTTGAATAAAAAGGATTGCATCAGTATGCATTTATACTTCAAATAATTTTCCAAGTGGGTCCAGTCAATTATTTACATCACATAAAAAAGACATAGTGAACAATACTGAAGGTGTGCTTTTTGCCACCCAATTCTAGGAGGTCAATTGTCCTCTTTAAAATCTCGACAGAGGTGTCTCAATATTCGGGAATTACATTCATGAACGGTCCCGCACGGTTTTATCCTCTAAGATGAGCTTCATTCACGTGGACGTGGCAAGTTAGCCCCAAATTATAGTTTCACACTATAATGTGGTTATAAAGGTGCGCTTTATACCATCTCTTCCAACGAGGCCAATTATCCATTTTGGGATCTCGACAGAGATGCCCTCGGTGCCTAGGAACTATGCGACTAAACGGTTCTATATAGTTTTATCCTTTGCGATAGCCTCATCTATGTGGACGTGGCAGGTTATAATGTGGGAGTTGGGACTCAAACCATAGTCTTCGTCCAGACAAGGTTTCTAAGTCCCACCGTGACATCAATGAATTCCATGATTCGAGTCTCACCTCCCACAGTAAAGTGTCACATCCACGTGGATGAGGCTTCCCGCAGAGGATAAAACTGTATGAGACCGTTCAGGACCGGAGTTCCCGAGTACTAGGGGCACCTCTGTCGAGATTTCAAAGTAGACAATTGGCCTCGTAAGAAGGGAAGCGCACCTTCAAATACAATATAATTAGTTGCATAGAAAAAATTTACGGTTAGCTAAAATTGGCATAGCGGAGTGGTTTGTAATTTCTTTATTTGGCTAGTTACTGCGTTGGATTTATAGAGGAGGTATAATTAAGAAATTATATTTGTGTTTTGTAATCACTACCTTTGAAAAAAAAATGTGATTATATTACAATTGCTGTTGCTTATATTGAAATCCATAAATTGTAAGTGCAAACATAAAATATATACACTTGGATCTGTAAATCATTTCTGTTTCTTTACCGTTCCATTTATATTCATGCTTGAAATCAAAAATTGAAAGATATTGTATCTCAGTTGACGCTTGATCCCAAATTATACATATGGGCTCCTTGTAAGCCTACTTGCTTAGTATTACGTTTCATGGTCTTCATATGATCCAAATGACGCCTTGGATTATAATCAGAGCCCAATCAACAAGGGGTTTCAAACTACACAAGAGTCTCAGTCCACATATAGAGACATGGATATTCCAGTCGGCAATAACATTCAATTAACACCTCATCTACAGAATTAATATATGCTCAAACCTAAAGCTATCAACAGTCAGACTTTCGTTAGCCTACTAATTGCGTCTACTACTATGCTCATTCTAATTCCAATCTATTAATCAACACCTATTGGAATTATACTACTTATCGCATGACTATCGACATTCAGCTATCAACAGTCATGAGCATACACATAATACTCACAGGCATGGCTCATGAGGCCACACACCCACAATGGTAAGAGGTCACAGGACCCAAAGGTCTCCATGAGATACATGCCATATTACTTAGGGGGTGTATTCAATTGAGATTTTAAAAGACTTTTTTGGGTTAAATAAGTCTTGTGGTATTCAATTAAGATTTTTAAATAATCTAAAAAGTCTTGTGGTATTCCATTAAGACTATTAGGATTTTTTAAAGAGTGCATCCAAATCTAGTGATATTCAATCAGAATTTTAAACAAGTAAAAGAAAGTCTTATGGTATTGAAAAACATAATTATTTTGAAGGATTCTTTTATATGTGTGATTCTGTGGGATTTTTTAGTGAAAATTATAAATATCAAACTTTATAAAAAATCCCACCCTAACCCATGAGACTTTTTATATAAGATTTTTTTGAGTATTAGAAAATAAAAGATGAACATACATGTTAGATAGAAAATAAAAGATGAACATACATGTTAGATAGAAAATAAAAGATGAACATACATGTTAGTTCTTCGTTAACAAATTACTTGCTTATTAGTAATTTCTTCTTTTTTCTTTCAAATAAAACAATATGATTTTCTTTTAAATGCAACCGATAATGTCATTTCTCCAACTATTTTTCTTAATAAATTTCATTTTCGAGTAGGAAAATTCTATCACATTTAAAGATAATTTCTTAGATTTTCTTTGAAGTCAACATAACTTCTTCATTCGGATAGATAATAATGTACAAAATGAATTTAGCACAACAATGATTTTTTCCTCATTTTCTCGCTATTTTTTACTTCAAATTTAAGGAAAAAATTATTTATCAATTATTAAGATCATTGATGCCGAAGTGTTATCTTTTCTTCATATGTCAGAGAAATGATATTTTGTTATAGAAACTCATAAAATATTCCTAGGTCAGAGAAATGACATTCGGACATTTTGAACCAATTGACTTTCATTAACTTTTTTTATTTATGGTTACGTCCATATAATATCGGTTATAAAAAAGGAAAAAATAATAATGGTCCTTTCAAATCTTTCAAATTCTTATGAAATAAGTCTTTTAAAATCTAATATGTAAAAAATCTTGATTAAAAGAAATCTAATAAAATCTTGTAAGTCATCACATTCTTTAAATGTCTATTACATTCTTTAAATGTCTTTTAAAATCTACAGGACTTATTTATTCATAAATAGTCTTTTAAAATCTCAATTGAATACACCCCCCTTAATGTCTCAGCCGATATTACTTGAACAATGTCTCTTCCGACATTACCCTGTATCATGCAATGTCCTAACAGACAATGTCTATCAGTCTACACACTACTAATTCCTTCTCAACAAGGAAACAAAATATTTGGATTAAGATAAATCACCTACAAACAAAGTAATCGAGTCCAAACATAATTAGGGTTACACCTAATCCTGAATACATAGGCACTCCTAACCCAATCATAACTCAACTATCCTCTCCTATTATGATTGGAATTTGAATATTTCAAGGAATACTAATTCAACTAAGAGGCCACTTTCACAGCATATAAATAGAGAGAGGGTATAAGGAGTTGAGGCACTCAAGCTTTAGCTCTCACACTCGAGTTCTCAAAGCACATCACTCTCTAAACACTAGCCTTCCGCCTTACGGTAAGAACCCACGAAGATCGAGGTAATTTTTTACCTTGTTCTTCCTCTTTTCTGTTCATCACCTATGTTGACTTGAACATCATAGTACCTATGGGATCCACCATACTGGGTGGTATTTACTCTGCTCTTTATGTCTTTATTTTACAAGATCATTGGTGCCCCCATCCTACGAATTCTCGAATGTAGATTGAAGGCTAAATTCACCATATATAATTTGGCGCCCACCTTGAGGTCCCGTGATTCATAATAAACAAAACTTTTTGCCAGTCTACAACTAAAATCACAAACCATCTATGGATTTTGGGAATGAAAACAACTCAGGCACCATGTCTGCTCAACTGGCCACTCTGTAGGAATGATTACGGACGTTGGAAAAAGAAAACATTGTATGCAGAGTACCAACACTATTATCCAAAGACAGTTGGAGCAAATTGCATCAACTTCTCAGCACCGAGGATTCCATAATCAACCCAGTGGCACCATGCTCCAAACTAATCTGTTAAGTCTTTTTATGATGCTACAGACCGTGGTCGGCACCTAGAAAAAAACTCATAAGGGCATCAACCGCCGAACATTATGCATCCAGAAGATCCCGCTCAACAAGTGATCTTTTACATGCGTAATGAGATGAAAGAGTTCAAGGAAGCATTCCTCTACAGCCTACCCGATGTAAGGCTACCAATCAAGAAAAGTCGGGTTGGAATAATCTCAGACGCACCCTTCCACGATTTTATCACTTCAATAGAACTCTCCCGAAAGTTCATCCCCATAAACATAAAGCTATATGATAGGTCTACAAACCCTGATAACCATATGGTCCATTATATGTACAAGATGATATCTATGGCATTTGCGACAAACCAATGAAATGTCGACATATGTAGAGGAGTCAGAGAAACGCTAGTCGACCCAACCCTTAACTGGTTCATCAATCTCTCATATCAATCCATTGGATCATACCAAGAGCTAGCAGACCACTTTGCAAGCTCTTGCAAGTTCGAGAAAACTACGAACGAATTTAACTTCAGTCAGTAAAAAAAAAATGGGAGAATCCTTGCAATATATCACACGCTTTAATATAAAGAGGATTTCTATACCGGACCACCACAGCCGACGGTAGTCAAACCCTTCTACAGTGGCATACTCACAGACAGTGGGCTATATAAAAAATTGAAAAAGTCTAAGTGCTACACCATGGGCCAAGAGATGACCCGAGCACAAATTCAAATTCGATGAGATGAGGACAAAATAAACAAAAAACAAACATGATGGCCCCATTATTCACAATGAGGAGAGAACTCCAAACAACTCTAAATAATTGAAGAACTATGAAGTGAGAACCCATCATTCAGTAGACTGAAAGAAACTACAGAAAAAGGCACATCGCTCTATTAACAGATATTATAAGCACAAACCTTCAACCTACATAGTTCAATGCCAGCCTACTTTCAGCCGACCGAGACTCTTGGACTACAACTTTACTATCACTAGGAGATCTGGTCTCCATTCTAAAAAAGATGGGAGGCACTATTCAATGGATGGAACATCTAAGAAAATGAGCATCTAAGAAGGATACTATAAAATGGTGCGAGTTCTACTGAGACTACGAGCATCTAACTGTGGATTACATGGCCTTAAGGTGGAGACACTAGAATTGCTGATTAAATAATACCTCAATGACTTGCTTATTGAAAAGGGAAAAAGCACATTATCTCGAAGAGACAAGAGAGGCAAGCGAGAATATGGACGTCTTTTACCACTACCAATCAAAAATAATTCAACCACATCACTATAGGTTTATAAATCAATAGTGTTTCTTATTCAGTCACTAAGTGACACATGAAAGAGTATTGACTGGAATGCCCTAGTCAATAAAGTAGTTAGAAAAGTCTTTCACCAACTTGACTGTTGGGTTCACGGATGACAAGAACTCAACCCTCATGAATCCTCATCATGATGCTCTTGTAATCTCTCTAAAAGTGGCAAATTTCATGAACAAATGTGTATTGGTTGATACTAGATCATCAGCCAGTATTATTTTAATATTCGACTGCTAGGATTCTTAGTAAGAATATTAGTAGATTCGCTCGTGTTGAGAGCCCCACTCGACTCTCCAACAACAGTCAAGGTTCTAAGAGGCTCTACATCCTTTGGCACCCCTTCAGGTAGTCCTACCACCGCTAACAACCTAACTTCAACTGAAGACGCACTCAACTATTCAACATCACCTTCAATCCCAACTGACTATGACGAAGAACTATTAATCCTAACATGAGACACAACATATATCTCCAGAGGGGTGTCACTAGATCCCATGTTACTCTCACACTACATGATTCCAAACGATAGTATCCTACAAACAACTAAATCCTTGAAGTCTCTACGTTCTAAAGATCAAACAAACTTAAGTTTAAAAACACAAGTCTCCCTACACTACTAGGAAACTAAGGATCTAACTACCAAAATACTCAAGAATAGTATAAATAAATTGAAGAATAATAGAAAGAGACTAATGAGTACTTTGAAGAGTATGAGAGCTCTTCCAACTTGTCAAATTTGAGAGAGTTTCGAGAACATAAGCAAATGAGCTTCCACCCCCATTTATACTCACTTATATTGGCCACACTTCATTTGCCGCCAAGAGCCCTCCAAAAACCCTAGATACGATCATTTTAGCTACAGTTACAAGCAACCAACAAATAACTTATCTTGCAAAGGCCTAACTAAAATAGAATGTGAAAAGTCACAAATAACTCCACGATTGCTTAGGAACACTTCAACTTTGGGAATAAACCATTGGTTATTTGAAGATAACTTGACTTTTGTATATATTTGAAGACCCTCACTTGCTCCAAACGACAAAGAATGACATTCACTTGGGCCAAAAAAAATGTAATGTTATGCGTCTCTCCATTTCGTCATGGAGATACCCTCTAAGACATTTAGCAGAGCCAGTCAACTAAAAAACATTCTCACAGACCTTCATCTGGTACAGTCAACATGGAAAAATATCCATCTGATCCAAATGATATATAAAGAACTGTTATTCATTCCAGACAACCAAAAGGACCTTCATCCGGTCCAGCCAGCCGATTGAAGACTCTCATGGACCTTCATCTAGCCCAGTAGATTGAAGACTATCTTGAACCTTTATTTTATCTAGTCGACCGAAGACTCTCTTAAGTTCAAAAACACAAGTCTCCTCCCTACACTACTAGGAAACTAAGGATCTAACTACCAAAATACTCAAGAATAGTATAAATAAATTGAAGAACAATAGAAAGAGACTAATGAGTACTTTGAAGAGTATGAGAGCTCTTCCAACTTGTCAAATTTGAGAGAGTTTCGAGAACATAAGCAAATGAGCTTCCAACCCCCATTTATACTCACTTATATTGGCACACTCATTTGCCGCCAAGAGCCCTCCAAAAACCCTAGATACGATCATTTTAGCTACAGTTGCAAGCAACCAACAAATAACTTATCTTGCAAAGGCCCAACTAAAATAGAATGTGAAAAGTCACAAATAACTCCACGATTGCTTAGGAACACTTCAACTTTGGGAATAAACAGTTGGTTATTTGAAGATAACTTGAATTTTGTATATATTTGAAGACCCTCACTTGCTCCAAACGACAAAGAATGACATTCACTTGGGCCAAAAAAATGCAATGTTATGCGTCTCTCCATTTCGTCATGGAGATACCCTCTAAGACATTTAGCAGAGCCAGTCGACTAAAAAACATTCTCATAGACCTTCATCTGGTACAGTCAACATGGAAAAATATCAATCTGATCCAAATGATATAAAAGGACTGTTATTCATTCCAGACAACCAAAATGACCTTCATCCGGTCCAGCCGATTGAAGACTCTCATGGACCTTCATCTAGCCCAGTAGATTGAAGACTATCTTGAACCTTTATTTTATCTAGTCGACCGAAGACTCTCTTAGACCTTCATCTTTTCCAGTCATAAAGACTCTCCTAGACCTTTATCTTGTCTAGTCTACCAAAGACTCTCTTTGATCTTCATCTTGTCTAGTCGACCGAAGACTCTCTTGGACCTTCATCGATTCTAGTTGACATTGGCAGTTCATAATGACTCAATCAACTTGAAACTCCAGACGACACACTCATTGATTACTCTTCAAGTCAAGGACTCATTAACTAATAGTGTAGAGGATAACTATACGGGCTAAATTTGGGCTAAAGACCTAAATGACATTGTGTCTCAGTTGACGTTTGGGCCCAAATTACACATATGGGCTCCCAACATGCCTAGTTACTCAAGATTACATCTCATGGCCTTTATTTGGTCCAAATGACACCTTGGGTTGTTTCCAAGGCCCAATCAACATGGGTTACAGACTACACTAAAGTCCTAGTCGACATATAGAGACATTGATATTCCAGTCAACAATTACTTCTAGTCGACAACCTGGTCTACTGAATTAATATATGCTCAAACGCAAGGCTATCAGCAGCCAGGCTTTCATCAGCCTACCAATTAGACCTATTTCTAGGCTCATTCTAATTCCAATCTACTAGCTGACACCTATTGGAATTAGACTGGTCATCGCATGATTATCGACAGTCGGCTATCAACAGCCTTGAGCTTACACACAGGACTCACATGCATGGCCCATGAGCCCACACACTCACAAAGGTAAAAGTTCCACACGACACAAAAGTCTCTAAGAGACACGTGCCATATTACTTAATGTCTCGTATCATGCATTGTCCCAATAGACAATGTTTGTCAGTCTATACACGAATAAGTCATTCTTAATAAGGAAACTAAGTGTTTGGATTAAGACAATCCACCTACAAACATGATAATCGAGTCCGAACACAATTGGGGTTACACCTAATCCCGAAAACTCAGGCACTCCTATTTCAATCCTAACTCAACTACCCTCTCCTAGTATGATTGAAATTCGACTATTCCAAGGAATCATAATTCAACTAAGAGGCTACTTCTATATCCTATAAATGGAGAGAGGGTCCAATGGGTTCATACACTTAAGATTTGGCTATCACACTCAATTTCTCAAGCACATCACTCTCTAAACATCAGCCTTTCGCCCTCACAGCAACAACCCATGAAGATTGAGGTAACCCTTTTCCTTATTCTTCATCTTTCTGCTCATCACCTCTACTGACTTAAGCGTCGAAGTGTCTACGACATCAACCACACCCATAAGTAGTTACTTTGCGTCTTTCTACCTTTGTTTTGCAGGATCATTGTTGTCCTCATCCTACGAATTCTCGATTTTACATTGAATGCGAAATTCACTATGTATAATATATTTAATTATGAACTCAAAATATTATTACACGAACTCCATATGCCAATGGTTCGAATCTCATCGTAACATGACATGATTTTCTTAGGAAATAAATCCATATAAAATTTCCAAAATGAATAATTAAACAGCATTTATGGGAATCTCTTCTAACTTGAAAGAAAAAAGAGGCACGGGGGCTTTAGTAAAAAAATTATTGGAATTTATTCCAATATCAATCTAGACCATTGAATTTTAATCTAATAATTTTATTTTTCTTTATTTTTTTATTTTTTCTTGAATTAACACGTGGGTCGTTTGATGAAAATCCAACACCCACACATTATTGGTATCGGAGCGCCCCCATCCCAAAAAAAAAGTTGGATAGTTTATAGGTGTTGGGTTTTTCTAAGCATCCCAAGATCATATCAAGCAATGAAAATGCATGTGAATACATCAAGAAGTACGGCGGAAACATACTTACATTGATCGGATTGGATGCGTCGAAGAACAAAACTTTTTCTTCCTTTGAGTGAGGCTCTCAACCAAACATGATGTTTGGTCTCTATCTTTTCCTTCAAGCTCCAAGCTTTGTCAATGAATTCCTTGCTCACAAGTGAGTTTCCCTATCACCTTTGTATGCCCTCTTTGGTGTGCTAGTACTTAGGAAGAATTTTCCACAAACTCATCCTTTATTTCTTCATTCTCAGCCAAGCTAAATAAATTGGCCGTAGGCCGAATGGAAGAGAGTGAGAGAATGGCCACCATGGCCGAATGGAGAGGGAGAGGAAATAAGGCTCTTGACCGAATTCATAGGGAGAAAGAGAGTGAATGAATTTTGGTTTTGTATATCTTATAAACAAAACAAAAGTCAAATACCAAATATTCAAGAAATGATAAATGTCTTTCAAGCTTTCAAAAGCTTTTCCAACAACCTCACTACTATTCACATCACTCAAGTAACTAGACATCACATCACTCAAGTAACTAGACATCTATCACTTGATTGACAAATGATGTGACGCGTGATTTGACTTGTGGGCCCCACTCGATTCGAAATACGAGCGGCCCCGCAAACACTCCCGGGCTCGGATTCATTAATTCTGAATTAACGAATTTTCTGTTGTGACGTAATTAAATCAAATTTAATTAAATAATTATGCCTATCAAAATTGCTATTCACGTCGAATTAATTCTAAATTAACTCGTTTTCCCGAATTAAAAGCCAATTTTAATTCCGCGTCGAAATCCAATTTCGATTAATATATCGAATATATTAATTTACCGATTAATTCCAAATTAATCGTTCTCTCTCTTTAAATAGTATTTTATCCCAGATAAAATATCTCCGTAATTAATCCCAGATTAATTTTCTCTTTCATCTGATTAATCCCAGATTAATAAAGTGCGAGTCATACATCATTGGTGAAACTTCGAGAAGCGACCCATGAGATCCCCGGATATATTGACAGTAAATCCGGTTATCGGACTATCCGAATACATAATTACCTAGTACTACATTTTTACCGATTTACAAGACAAGGTTGGCTTCTAGCAAAGCGTCATGTCTACCCAATTCTCCATAAATATTCTTAAAAGAATATCATAATATACATCTGGCGCGTAGTATACGTAGTATATATGTGTATGTAAATCCAGTATCGGATGGTCAAGTGCAAGGCCTGGGGCTGGGAATGTGTTTGCCCCGTACGAAGCACATATCGGATCTCTGGTAACTAGTCTCTATAATCGGATAAACATGACCTAGTCATATTATCCCGATAGCTGCAGCATAAAAGAACACAAGTTTCGTATCCTACGTGATCATCATCTCCACTATGACTGGAGTGATACTTCCATCTCGACATCACACCCAATACACTACGATTCTCAATATACCCAGAAGAGGCATACACAGAACCGGTTAAAAGCCCTAGACCACCAAAACCAAAGTATATTGATTGTCGCAAGAATTAGCGGTGCAAGTCTCAGGTTAAGACCAAATATACCTACCCTGAAGCGGACTCCCATAGACACATAGACATATTACCAATGGGATTCCGCGAGGTCTATCCAAAGCGAAGCTGTTTTCCGTACCATCGGTAAAACACAACCTCCCATCGCACTTTCATAAGTATCCAATACTTAAACATATGAGAACTGTGATGTTATGCTCCCACAACGCGCACAAGTGCAATACTAGTCTATTCCGCATTATCGATGTCCAGTCTCGATAATACTACGACTAGGGATATTTAATGATTAAACCTTTATGGATTGATACTGTCTCATATCATCTCAATCCGAAATTAATCATAAAGACTTTTATCATTTATATATCTTGGTAATCCAATTACACATGATAAAATGGCAATTTCCTTCGGTCACATAGTTAATTTGTACAACAACACCATGATGTGTATAAATAGTGATGCTGTGGGTCATAATTATCCAACAATCTCTCACTTGGCCTATAGCCAATCACTTAGGTGTCTAACACCTGAACTATGTACGGGCGGCTCAAACTTCTGCTGAGAATCAGCTTTCATCAGCGGATTTATAAGGTTATCATCTGATGCGATTTATTCGATCATCATATCGCCATGATGTATGATCCGATGAATCAGATGAAACCATATGAAGTACATATCGGATCGTTGATGAGACCGTTAATTCTTTAGCCTGTGTTGTAGCCTAGCTCAGCTGCTAACAGAATTATTTCTAATCTAATTAGAATTATTAAGATCTAAGATGCTACTATGGCTGCGACAGTTGTAGTAAAATTCCACTTTTGTTGTTTATTCGGTAACAGTATCTTGCTTGGAAGATTCCAGCTCACTGTTCCGTTATTCAAACTTTATAGTACCGTTTTGCGACTTATAGTCATCTTTGTCGGTTTGGAAACTTACAGTAGTGAATTTGGTCACTTCAAGTTCTTTTTCTCTATAGTACAAGACAGCATCCTTAGTTCATCTAAGATACTAAAGGATGTTTTTAACATCAATCCAGTGACTATCACTTGGATTGGCCTGATTGTGACTCCGTATGCTCAAAGTATATGAGACATCAGGTTATGTACATTTCTTTGAATGTAAGGTTACTTAGAGAGTGTCAACAACCTTTTAGATCTTACCCAGTAGATCCTTATTCCTAGAATAAAGGTTGTTTCTCCTAAGTATTCTACGAAGAATTTTCATGAAAGCCAAGCTTTCACCGATTGTAATATGGGAATGTCATTTCCAAGAAATGATGTATCATCATTATATAGGACATTCACTGTCAGTGCGCTCCCACTAACCTCCTTATATACACCAGAATCATATTCGTTTTGAATTAAATCATATACCATTATGATTACATCAAAACGATTGTTCCAAGAACATAATGCTTGCTTCAATCCATACATGGATCGAATTAACTCGCAAACCCTGTTTGTTTGTTTTGCTATGACAAAATCGTTAGGATGTTGATAAACATCCTCCAAAAGGTTTCCGTTAAGGAAAGCGATTTTGACGTACTGCTGCTATATTTCATAAATGAAACATGCAGCATTAGCAAACATTATCCAAATGGATTCAACCATGGCAACAGGTAAAAGGATTCGTCGTAATCAACACCATGTTGATAACAATACCCTTTCTGTATAAGCCCAGCTTTATACATTTATATGTTGTCATCCATGTATGTCTTCCTTGAAGACCTTTATAGTACCCATAGACACAATATCTTACGGTACAACAACCAATGTCCAAGCATGTTTGGTATACATAGAATCTATTTCGGACATTATGGCACTTTGCCATAATAGGGAGTCAATACCTTGTATCACTTCCTCATATGTAGTCAGTTCTCAATAAGATTGACATCTTTATGAGGTGAGATCAGAAACCCATACCTCTCAGGTTGTTTTCTGACTCTCTCCAACTATGCAGTTCTTGTGCATTTGAAGATTATGGTACAGTTTCATCCTTGATGAACTGTTTGTGTTTCATTAAGGAATCGTGCCTGGAAAAGTATTACTACGATTATCATCGAGTTTTACTTTCCTCCCACTTACCACTGTATATAGGTGTTCCTCTTAGGAAAATCGCATGGTGAGCAACAATTACATTGTTCTCTTATGAGATGTATAAGTACTATACTTTGGTTTCCCTAGGATAACCAGTTACAGATAGGCACTTATCCAATTTGGGTTTAGTTTGGTATCATCCAAACGTATGTCTAGCATTCCCAAATCTTCAGGAATGAGAAACCCCGTTTCTTTCCTGTTCATATCTAATATGAATTATGTCTAACATATTTTCATGGAACCTTATTCAAAATAAGTATTGCACTGTTTAATGTTTATCCCTTTGAAGGAAAATGGTAGCTTAGAGCGACTCATATTAACCTTATCATGTCCAACAAAATTTGGTTTCTCCGTTTGGACACACCTTCAAATTAACGTGTTCCGGAAGGAGTCCTCATTGAAAAAATACTATACTCTTTCAAGCATTCAAGAAACTTATTGATTAAGTATTTTCATCATGGTCTAACCGTGACGAAACAATACTTTAGCCGATCTGTTTGTCTACTTCGTGTCGAAACCTTTTGATAGTTTCTGATTTATGTTTCATAAGAAAATATAATCATAACGCGATGCTACATCCGTAAAGGTCACGAAATATTCATATCCACCTCTAGCCTAGCTAGATATGGGCCCACTTACGTCACTATGAACGAGAGCTAACAAATCGATGGCACTTACACTTTTACCAAGTAAAAGGTATTTTAGGCACTTTGCCCAATAAACTAGATTCGTAGACATCATTTGAGTATAATAAAATTCGTCCTAGTATCCACTCTTCAAAAGTGTGGATATACGAGTCTTGTTTAATGTTTCCTAGACAATACTGTCATAAATAAGTCTCAACTGATCAAATCAGTTTGAGCTACTTGTTTGTCATGTTATATGTTTGAGATTTATTTATATTCAAAATATAAATACTGTTATTCACATCCAATGTGTTTATCTCAATATCATCTTTATAAAATAAAACACTTTAGTGTTCTAGAATATAAAGGTATACTCGCAACGAGTTATACTCGATATAGAGATAATATTTCTAGTCAAACTGGATACATTTAACAGTTTTCTAATTTAAGTACACACCCTAAGGGTAGTTCCTAAATTTAGGTATCTACGATTAAAACAGCGATTGTCGTCCCGTTTCCAATTTGCAGATAAATCTCATCTGAAGTCAGTATCCTGCTTATCAGCAGATGCTGCAAATCAGTACATATATATGTACTACATCCAGTATCTAAAATCCAATTTTAATATTAGTTGTAAACATGTTTATGACAATCATACTTGAAGTCAGAGCCTTGCGCTTTCTTCTATTCCTCCATGCATGCCTTGTCCATACGGCAGTCACGCTTCCAGTGACCCCATTTGCCACAATTTAGGCAGACATCTTTGTAGGAGTTTTTTCAAGGTCCCAAGATCAAAACTCAAGCATGAATATCAAGGGAATACAACGACGGAAGTGCGGAATACTTACATCGAGCGGTTGTGCGACGATTTGGGCAACAAAATTCGAATTTCCCTCACTGTTTTGGAGGCAGTGGGCTGCTGTGAACAGTGATGTGCGCCCCTTCACTTCAAGTTTTGAAGCTCCAAGCTTCACCGAATGGCTTCCCGGCTCATGGGTTAACTTCCCTATCACCTTCGCATTGAACTCGGAGTGTGCTAGCACTCTTGCTTTGCCACAAAACACACTTGCTTCCCTTGATTTTGTTGGTTAAAATACGGCAGTTCACTGCCAAGAAAGAACAACAAAACCGAGAGTGAAAGAGAGGAGAAGAAGCGGAGAGAGAGGAGGGAAAAATTGGTGTTGTGTTGATTTCGGTTTTGGTCTTTAATTATTTATCAAATGCACTTGAAATTAAATCTAATTCATTTCAAACACATTTGGTTTAAATCCCAACCCCACACACATCACCTTTTGTCACATCAAGTCACATCACTTTACTTTTCAAACATCAATCAATCCAATCAATTGTCACATCACTTAAAGTGACATGATTTGACGCTTGATGTGACGCTAGATGCGACTAGCGATTTGAAGCTTGATTTGACGTGCCGCACTCGAATTCTAAATACGAATGCGCTCGTAAAAATCTCGGGCTCGGGTTCGTTAATTCCAAATTAACGAATTTTCCGTTGCGTCGTAATTAAACGATTACGCCAAGCGAAATCACTATTCACATCGCTAACGAATTAATTCTAAATTAATTCGTTCGCCCGAATTAAAATCTAATTTTAATTCCGCATCGAAATCCAATTTCGATTAATATATCAAATATATTAATTCCTCAATTAATTCCAAATTAATGTTTCTCTCTCTTTAATCGTTATTTTATCCTAGATAAAATATCTCCGCAATTAATCTCAGATTAATTTTCTCTCTCATCTAATTAATCCCAGATTAATATAAGTGCGAGTCATACGTCATCGGTGAATCTTTGGGAAGCGACCCATGAGATCCCCGGATATGTTGGTAGTCAAATCGGTCGTCGGACTATCCGAACACGTAAGTACCTCGTACTACGTTTTACCGATTTACAAGACAATGTTGGCTCTAGCAAAGCACCATGTCTATCCAATTCTCCGGAAACATCCTTACAGGAATAAGGATCTATATCAAGCGTAGTATACCGTAGTATTGTGCGTATCGGTCCAGTATCAGATAATCACGTGCTAGGGCTGGGGCTGGATAAGTGTCTACCCCGTCCGAAGCACATATCGGATGTCTGGCAACATAGTCTCTATAATCGGATATACATGACCTGGTCACAATATCCCGATTGGTTGCGCAACACTCACGAGCACTAGTGCCGTATCATGCGTGACATCATCTCCAATATGACTGAAGTGACACTTCCGTCTTGACATCACACCCAATACTCTACGACTCTCTGATAAACCCAGAAGTGGTGTACACAGAACCGGTCAAAGCCCCCTACCACCAAGACCAAAGTTTATCGATTATCGTAAGTATTAGCGATGCAAGTCT
>SKCR01039733.1:0-64469 GCA_019454045.1 Zanthoxylum bungeanum
TCAGTTAAGTCTAGTATAGTACAGTTTCAGACAATTGTATAACAAAGTTGTGTACAGGTACTCATGTAAAGAGTTGTTAAGATAAGTAATGTTAAGTTTTAGATGTGTGTACTATTTTATACTCTATGTCATGATTTGGCAATGGTCTGTATATGAGATAAAATAGTAATAAAAAATCGACCTTTATGACGGTTCTTAAAAAATCGTCATAAAAAGTAGGCTTTCTAAGCTTTTTATGACGGTTCATACAAAAATAAGGTCATAAAAAGTCAACTTTTTATGACGGTTCATATAAAAAAAACATCATCTTTTTGTTGTATTAAAAAATATATATTGTGGGGCCTACTGTGGATCCCACCTAACCAACCATATATGGGTCGACACCTATATCATAATACCACACAATGGCCAACCTGTAGGACACAGAGATCGGCGACGCTGTCCTGAGCTCGCGGCCCGGTTGGGAGTATGGAGTAGCCCACGGGGGACTACACCGGAGAAATAAAAATGGAGTCGCCACCCAGTGTGAACCGGGAAAATGATTTAAGGCCGCACTCACCCCTCGCATGGGAAGACCTCAAACCGTTGGGTTCAGAATGGTCTCTTACTTATGCCACTTGTAGTGAAAGGATTTATGCAATAGTACAACCAAATCTCATGCAATCAATACCAGATAATTCAAGCAATATGCAAGTTTGCACACCCATAATCGTAAATGAAAGAAATTAAGGCAAAGCAAATAATCAATGAACGTATTAACCAATAAAGTGCAATAATGTAACTAATAACAACTATAAAGGCATTGATAATAAAAGCGAGCATACAATCTCATGAGCATATCGAATAAATAAATACGGAAAATATAAATAAACAATAACGGTAAAGGCATAAATATTAAAGAGAGCTAACTAAGCATATGATGGGGAAGAGAATGACTAAGGGAACAAACATGCATGAAACATGATAAAGGAATTTATCCAGTGTGTGCGCGTTCGTGTAGCGTTCGTAAACGCGTTCGAACGGTAAACAGAATACCAGCGTTCGAGTAGCGTTTGATAACGGGTTCGAACGATAAACAGAATGTCCACGTTCGTATAGTGTTTGATAACGCGTTCAAACAGGATGAGACCTGAAACATGATACAATAAATACGTGCGCGTTCGAGTAGCGTTCTGAGAAGCGTTCGAACGGTAAACAGAATGCAAGCATTCGAGTAGCGTTTGATAACGCGTTCGAACGATAGACATAATATCTACATTCGTATAGCGTTTGATAACACGTTCGAACGGGATGAGACCTGATGCATGATACAATAAAATGCATGAGTGTTCGAGTAGCATTCTTAGACGCGTTCGAACAAAAATGAGACAGAATGCATACGTTCGTGTAGCGTTCGTAAACGCGTTCGAACATAATGATGCAGGATGCATACGTTCGTGTAGTATTTGAAAACACGTTTGAACGAGATTGCCAAAATGGCATCTGAAATGACACAAACGCATGTATGGGTGAACAAATACACAATGTATGACCTCGTTTGCCTGATGGAGCACATTTCACATTCAATCGGGTGCACCTCGTCCGGCGCGACAAAACATCGTGGAAAATGTAGCCTTTAGACATTTCCTCGAATAGAGGACATTTAATCCCCCTAGTTAGCCCATGCGCATTACATTACAATGCATATAAAATAAAGACAACAATGATATAGGACCTCGTATGCTCGATTAAACATATCTCGCATTCAATCAAACATACTTCGTCCGAAGTGGTAAAACATCGTAGAAAATGTAGCCTTTATGTATTTCCTTCGAATAGAGGACCTTTAATCCACCCTAGTTAGCCCATGCGCATTATATTACAATGCATATAAAATAAAGACAACAATGATATAGGACCTCGTATGCTCGATTAAACATATCTCACATTCAATCAAACATATTTCATCCGGCGCGACAAAACATCATGGAAAAGGTAGCCTTTAGACATTTCCTTCGAATAGAGGACCTTTAATCCACCCTAGTTAGCCCATGCGCACTATATCATCATGCATAAATAAGTAACATACAGAAAGTGATAACATACTAACGACTAAATCATGCTTAAAAATAAATAACATGCTAGCAACCCAATCATGTTCGAATACAAGGTTGGATGAAACGAAATGTGTGAATCTCTCAAGTGGTACGTGGCATTGTATCCCGAGTGCAAACCGCAATACCGTCCATTCAGATTCGGCTACGGAATTTACGTCCGGATTTCCATCCGATATACCACAAGAGATAACACATATTCCGTTCATCCAGAAATCACATCATGCACCAATCCACAATATTCATCCGAAATAAAGTACTAAAATAAATGAAAATAAAGGATAATGAATAAAGAGGCTGCCCTCAGGTCTAACCTCTTAAATCGTCTCTCGGAAGTGCGGTATGGGGTTGTCGGAAAGGTTGATGCTCCTCAATTCCTCCGTTTACTGGTTCAACATTTCCTTTCATTGTTTCGCTGTTTGGGCTGCTGTTTTTTACTCCGTTTTGCTGCTGTTTTTGCTGTATTTTTTGGTCATTATTTTCGGTAATTTAGGCTATTGTTTGAGGGTGTTATTTAAGGGGTATTGGGGCTGTGTTTTACGATTTTATGATGCCTTGGGGTGCTGTTTTTTGGTTACTATTTTCGGTGGTTAGGCTGCTATTTTCTGGTTGTATATTCGGTGGATGCAATGCAGTTTTAGGTGTGATTTTCGGTCAGGTTATAGTACAGTTTTGGGTGTGGTTTCACGATAGTATTTGTGCGAATTGAAGGCAGTGTGAGGGCAATATTTGTGCGTGAAAAGCTTGGGTACGTGGGCTGCTTTTTTGTTTTATTTATTGCATTAGTGAGGGCTGTGGCTTGTGCGTTCAGTGTGGGTGAGGGGCAGTTAACGTAGTGCGTTCAGTGGGAAAGACGCAGTTGACGTGGTGGTGGGGTACAGTAGAAGAGAAAATTATTTGCTTGCATCTTGCTTTTTTTTTTTCTTGAGCGTGTATGTTAGGGGGAGTAAGGGTTGGGTTTGTGTTTTCTTTTATAGGAAAAGGCTAGGGTTCCTCTTGTTTGAATAGGAAAGGGAATCATCCAATCAATGGTGATATCTCCTAATTAGTATATCACAAGGAAAATGTCTATTTAATTAGGGATATGATTGGGCTTGATTAGGAAGATTATATATTTGATTTGTTTTATTTAGGTATGTTAATTATTTAGATTGGATTTGTTTTATTTAATTTAGGAAGGATATTATTTTAATTTGTGACATGTGTTTTAAATGTTTCAATTATTTTTGGGTGGGTTTTGGTGGGCTTAATTGGACTTGGGCGTGAGGCTAGCAACAAAACCAGAAGTACCGACACCGTTCGAACGCCAATTAGAACGCTACACAAATGCCCGCAATCTGCTTGACGATCGAACATGTTCACGAACGAAAGCAGTGAACATGTGAATTAAATCCGATGACATACTTATTCTGAACTTCCCATTCCGACATTCGTTTCCCGCGACTTCCGTGACCTAAAGAGTAGTGCCTCCGTACGAGACTCATCATCGGGATTTATATGCAAAAATGCAGTGCCTACAGTCGCCCCCACTTTGATGGGACTTGTACAGTGTGTGACAGTGACAATCCTATCAAAGTTTATGCAATGCATTTTTACTTACCTGGCTCGCCAGCTGCCGCTTGACTTGCTTGTTGCTTCGAGTTGAGTTGATAAAGTGGGCCTCGACCCTGGGATTCATTCCCAAAACTGCTGGTGAAGTGGGCCTCGACCCGAGGATTCATTCCCGGATTCATTTTAAAACTCTGATGATATAGGTCTCGAACCTGGGATTCATTCCAAAACTCTGACGATGTGGGCCTCGACCCTGGGATTCATTCCAAAACTTTGACGATGTGGGCCTCGACCCTGGGATTCATTCCAAAACTCTGACGATGTGGCCTCGACCCTGGGATTCATTCCTGGATTCATTCCAAAACTCTACTGATGTGGGCCTCGACCCTAGGATTCATTCCAAAACTCTAACGATGTGGGTCTCGACCCTGGGATTCGTTCTAAAACTCTGACGATGTGGTATGGGCCTCGACCGTGGGACTCATCCTTAAACTGATATTGATGTTATTGTGGGCCTCGCATCCAGAGTGCCATACCCGGCAAGACTGAAACTGATGCTATTGTGGGCCTCTCCCCTAGAGTGCCATACCCGGAAAGACTGATATTAAAGCTATTGTGGGCCTCGCCCCAGATTGATACTGATGTGGGCCTTGCCCCAGACTGATACTGATGTGGGCCTCACCCCAAACTGATACTGATGTGGGCCTCGCCCCCAAACTGATGCTGATGTGGGCCTCGCCCCTAAAACTGATACTGATTCATTCCTGAAATTGTTGTACTGTACTATTGCTGCTTCTGATTGGCTCGCATTTGCCGCTTTCTCTTTTTTCATCTTCGAAACATGTGAACAAAATAAAACACAAAAAGAATGCAAGTGTGTTACATGTATTCATGCATACATGAATGAATTTCCTATTCCGTTGGGTTAGGTCTTCCGCCAATTCTCTTGGTGACTGCTCGGTCTTCCCTTCCTCAACCAAAGTACTGTTTCAATCTGTATACATTGATCGGCTCAGTGAACTCATTCCCTTCTAAATCTGACAGTCTCACTGCCCCGTTTCCCAATTTCTGAATGGCTATTCTGTCTTTTCTTCTTGCTTCTTCCGAGGATTCCCTATGTTTCTAAACATCGCTGAGTATCATAGTACATGGGTTGAATGCTTTTGTCAAATATACTCATATTGCAGGTTGAAAGGAAGAGACTCAGGCAAGTAAGTGAAATGAACGTCTTTATTATCATTAAGAAAAGGTTCGAACAAATAGACAGAATCAATGTCTTTATTAAAAATACAGGATCAAATAAACTAGGAGGAACATCTTCATCATTCACAGCACTGCCTTCTTCCTCGGCCTATGGTTCTTCACTGTTGTCATCCCTTATCCCCATGTAAGAAGCTTGATGGTTGAGGGTTTGGAGGACAAAGGTTTCGGGCAAGCCGGAGTTGATCATGTTGGTGGGTGGTGGAACGGAGTGGTAGTTAGGTAGGGGGTTATGATATGTGTTGGGCTGTTCTTTTTCTGGTTCGGGTATTTTGTGGGTGTCAATGAGGTCTTGGATCTCATGCTTAAGGTGAGGGCAGTTGTCAGTTTCGTGACCCTTTTGTTGATGGAAGTAACAATATAAGTTCAAGTCAAGGTAGTGTGGCACGGGGTTGGAAGTGGTTTAGGTTCTAAGTGTTTCAGGAGTCCTTGCATCTTCAACTTTTCAAACACCTTCGATAGAGGCTTACCAAGGTTGGAGAATCGCCTATTTCTCATGGCAGTAACCTCGGCAGTAGCGGGCTTGGTCTCAGAATGCCCCCCAAAAGTCCTTCTATTCTGGCCATAGAACTTTATGTTCTCAGCTTTTTCCTCCTCAATATCCATAACAGTCTCCCTCAACTGTCGAAAATCAGCAATCATCGAAGTCATCCTCCTAAGCTTACCATAAATAGAGGGTTTGGTGCCCTTGATGATCATTTTGATATAGTCCTTCTCCGAGGGCCGAGTCTGCATTTTCAAAAGCTGGCTTCTCCAACGATCCACATAATCTTTGAAACTTTCCTCCGGTTTCTGCTTGGTATTCTCCAAGTCACGAAGTGACAAGTCGATCTCTAAATCCGTAACATATTGCTTTAGAAAGGCTTCTGCCAATTCCCTCCAATCTTCCTTAACCTTTCTCTCAAGGCTATGGTACCACACTACGGGTGCCCCCTCAAGCGACATCCCAAACATCTTCTGAACTTGGCGTTGTGACAGACTGAACTCATTACCGAGACATATTGTCGTAGATGGACCCTCGGATCCCCGTTCCCATTGAATTTAGCTATGTCCGACATTTTAAACTGAGCCGACAGCTGCTCCTCAAAAGTCATTACCTCATAGTCCAATAAGTCCTCATGCTTACCCTTTAGCTTACGGGTAACTGACTCCACCTGATCTCGGAGCTTCTGTAATTCGGCCTGTGATTCGGGTAACTGAATCCAAGCTCCAAGCTTCGTCAAATGATTCCCGGCTCATGGGTGGACTTCCCTATCACCTTCGCATGTCTCTCGGAGTGCTAGCTCTCTTGATTTTTTCCACAAAACCAAGCACTTGCTTCCCCTAGCTCACGGTAATGAACCAGAAAATGAAGAGAGAAAAATGCCCATTTGGGCGTGAGTTGACGAGAGAAGAAGTGAAGTTGTTTTGTTTTAATTTTTGTGTATCTAATACCAAAATCAAAAGTCAAACACCATTATAATAATAGTAAATGTCTTTCAAGCTTTCAAAAAGCTTTTCACCAACTCCCATCAAGTCACATCTATCAATCAAGTTGTCAAGTCACATCACTCAAAGTGACAAGTGATTTGACGCTTGATGCGACTAATGATTTGACGCTTGATTTGACTTATATGCCGCACTCAAATTCGAAATGCGAATGCGCTCGCAAACAATCTCGGGCTCGGGTTCGCTAATTCCAAATTAACAAATTTTCCGTTGCGACGCAATTAAGTGATTACGCCTAGCGAAATCACTATTCACATGGCTAACGAATTAATTCTAAATTAATTCGTTTGCCCGAATTAAAATCTAATTTTAATTCTGCGTCGAAATCCAATTTCGTTTAATATATCAAATATATTAATTTATCGATTAAATCCAAATTAATCGTTCTCTCTCTTTAAATGATATTTTATCACAGATAAAATATCTCCGCAATTAATCCCAGATTAATTTTCTCTCTTATCTTATTAATCCCAGATTAATTAAAAGTGCAAGTCATACGTCATCGGTGAATCTTTGGGAAGCGACCCATGAGATCCCCGGATATGTTGGTAGTAAATTCGGTCGTCGGACTATCCGAACACGTAAGTACCTAGTACTAAGTTTGTACCGATTTACAAGACAAGGTTGGCTTCTAGCAAAGCGCCATGCCTTCCCAATTCTCCAAAAATATCCTTACAGGAATAAAGGATCTATAACAGGCGTAGTATATGTAGTATTGCGTATTTCTGTCCAATATCGGATGATCACATGCAAGGCCTGGGGCTGGTACAATGTCTGTCTTGTACGAAGCATATATCGGATTACGAGCAACTAGTCTCTTTAATATCGGATAATCATGACCAAGTCATATTATCCCGACGGTTGCAACCTTTTTAGAGAACCGGTTCTGTATCCCTGCGCGATCATCAACTCCATATGACTGGAGTGACACTTCCGTCTTGACATCACACCCAACATACTACGATTCTCAATATACCCAGCATTGGTGTACACAGAGCCTGTTAAAGCCATGGACGACCGCAACCAAAGTATATTGATTGTCGCAAGTATTAGTGGTGCAAGTCTCAGGTTAAGACCAAATACACCTACCCTGATTTCGGATTTCCATAGACACATAGTCATACTACCAATGGAATTTCGAGAGGGTCTATCCAGAGCAAAGCTGTTTCCCGTACCATTGGTAAAACACAACCTCCTATTCCACTTACATGAGTATCCTATACCCAAATATATGAGAACTATGTCATTGTGCCATCACAACGCGCACAAGTGTAATACTAGTCTTTTACACATTCATCGATGTCCAATCTCGATAATGCTCTGACTAGGGATGTTTAATGATTTATCCTTCGTGGATTGATATTGTCTCATATCATTCTCTATCCAGGATCAAATCACAGGGACCTCCTATCATTTATACATCTAGGTGATCTAATCACAAATGATAAGAGTGCAATCTCCTTTGTCACATAGTTAATTTTTACAACAACACCATAATTTGTACAAATAATGACGCTATGGGTCATAATTGTCCAACAATCTCCCACTTGGCCTATGGCCAGTCACTCGAGTGTCTTACACTCGAACTATGTACAGTTGGCTCAAATTGCTGAGAAAATGTTTTCGTCTGCAGATTTGCATGATTATCATCTGATGCGATTTATACGACCATCACATCGCCACGATGTATGATCCGAACGAATCAGATGAATATTGAAGTATGTATCTGGATCGTTGATGAGACCATTAATTCTTTAGCCTGTGCTGACGCCTAGCTCTGCTGCTAACAGAACTATATCTAATCTAATTAGATTTATTATCGACCCAGAAGGGTTGTATTGCCGCCTCAGCTGCAGCAATAACCCGCATTTGTTGTTTATTCGGTAACAGTATCTTGCTTGGAGGATTTCTAGCTCACTGTACCGTTATTCAAACTGTATAGTACCGTTTGCGACTTATAGTCATCTTTATCGGTTATAAGACTTGCTACAGTTATCCCAGTCACTTCAAGTTCTCCATCTCCATAGTTTAAGACAGCATCATTAGTTCTCTAAGATACTAACGGATGTTCTTAACATCAATCTAGTGACTATCACTCGGATTCGCCTAATTATGAATCCATATGCTCAAAGCGTATGAGACACCAGGTCGCGTATATTTTTCAAAGTACGAGTTCTCGGAGAGTTTTCTGAAAACCAAGCTTTCACCGATTTTTATTATGGGAATATCATTTCCAAGAAATGACATATATTATCATTATTTATAGGACAGCCACTGTCAGTGCGCTCCCACTAACCCTCTTATATACACAAGAATCATTTCGTTTTGAATTAAATCATAAACTATTATGATTATACCAAAATGATAATCCAAGAACCTATGCTTGCTTCAATCCAAACATGGATCGAATAACCCGCAAACCTTGTTTGCTAGTTATGGTACGAAAAAACCGACAGGATGTTGTAAACATCCTCCTAAAGGTTTCCTTTTCAGGAAAGCGATTTTCCCGTTCAGCTGACATATTTCATAAATGAAATACGCAGCTTTAGCAAGCATTATCCAAATGGATTTACCGTGGCAACAGGTAAAAGGTTGAATCGTAATCAACACAATATTGATAACGATACATTTCCGTTAAAAGCCTAGCTTTATACGTTGGTATGTTGCCTTCCATGTATGTCTTCCTTGAAGACTTATAGTACCAATAGGCACAACGCCTTGCGGTACATCAACTAGTATCCAAACTGGTTGATATACATGGAATCCATTTCGGACTTATGGCACTTTGTCATAATAGGGAGTCGATACCTTGTATCACTTCCTCATACGTAGTCAGTTGGTATTCCTCATTAAGATAGACATCTTTATGAGGTGAGATCAGAAACCCATACCCCAGGTTGTTTTCTGACTCTCTCCGACATACACGGTTCTTGTGTATTCGAAGATTACTGGTATAGTTTCATCATTGATGAACTATTTGTGTTCCATTAAGGAATTGGTGCCTGGAATAGTATTACTCCGATTTTCATCGAGTTTTACTATCCTCCCACTTACCACTGCATATAGGTATTCCTCTTAGGAAAACTGCATGGTGAACAACAATCAAATTATTCTCTAGTGAGATGTATAAGTACTATACTTATGTATCCCTATGATAACCTACAATTGGCACTTATCCAATTTGGGTTCTAGTTTGGTATCATCCAAACATATGCCCAGCATTCCCAAATTATCAGGAATGTGAAACCAGATTTCTTTCCCGTTCATATCTAATATGATATCTGTCAAACAGATTTTTATGGAACCTTATTCTAAATAAGTTCTGCACTGTTTATGCTTATCCGTTGAAGGAAATGGTAGCTCAGAGCGACTCATGTTTAACCTTATCATGTCTAACATAATTCGGTTACTCATTTAGGACACACCGTCAGGATGACGTGTTCCGGGAGGAGTCCTCTTTGAAAGAATACTATATTCTTTCAAGTATATAAGAAATTTATTGCTTAAATATTTTCATTACGGTCTTACCGTGACGGTATAATACTATAGCTGATCTGTTTGTCTATTTCATGTCGAAAACTGTAAAAGTTTTCGATTTGTGTTCTAAAAGACACACATAACCATAACGCGATGCCACATCCGTAAAGGTCACGAAATAATCATATCCACCTCTAGCCTAGCTAGACATGGGCCCACTTGCTTCACTATGAACTAGGGCTAACAGATCTGTGGCATTTGCAATTTTACCAAGTAAATGTATTTTAGGCACATTGCCCAATAAACTAGATTCGTAGACTTTATTTGAATAGGATCAAATCAGTCCTAATACCCACTCTTCAAAAGTGTGGATATAAGATTCTTATTTGATTGTGTCCCAGACAACAATGCCACAAATTAGTTTCTCCTGATCAAATCAGTTTGAGGTATTTGTTTGTCATAATATATTTATGAGATTTATTTATATTCAAAATATAAATGATGTTATTCACATCTAATGTGTATATCTCAATATCATCTTTATATAATAAAACACTTTAGTGTTCTAGAATATAAAGGTTCAATCCGCAACGGATTAAACACTGATATAGAGATAATGTATCTAGTCAAACTAGTTACATTATAACAGTTTCCAAATTTAGGTACACACCCGAATGGTAGTTCCTAAACTTAGGTATCTACGATTAAAACAGCGACTTTCGTCCCGTTCCGATCCGCAGAAAAATCTCTATTGAAGTCAGTATCCTATTCAAAAACAGATTCTGAACATCAATACATATATATATATCACACTAAGTATCTAAAATCCAATTTTTATACTAGTAGTGAACATAATCTTGACAAACATATTTGAAGTCAGAGCCTTACCCCGTCTTCAATTCCTTCATGTCCGCCTTGTCCAAATGGTAGTCACGCTTCCGCGATCCCGTTTGCCAAAATTTAGGCAGACATTTTGGGATATGTCCTTTATCTTCCCAGAAGACTATAATGATTTTACCTTTGCCCTTTTTTCATATTCCAGTAGCCTTTGGCCAAGCCTCGAGTTTCTAGAATTCGAAGTAAGGTGCGCCTTGCGCTACTTGCCTAATTGCAAAGTTTGACTTTATCTCCTTGAGAATAGTCATTAACTCTCCAAGAGTTATTCATTGCAATTTAGTAATTCTAAAATCTAAAGATAGATTTATGAAGATCCTTCAATTTCAGTATCATACTTTAAGGATCTAATCCTTATTTCTGATTAAGAAATTAAGGAGTCTACTGCGACAAGCTTAATGGATTAAGCACTAAAGTTATCATCACATAAATCTTCCAAAGATTATGCTCTACTATTTGCTTAACTTCGGGCTTAGGCATAATATGTTATTTTATCAAATAAAGTAACTTATTAATGAACCTTTACGACTTAAATTCCAAATTTAATCGTTACGGGTCTCAAAGTCCGATTAACGTCCAACGTCAATTTAATTAAAGTCCAATGGGCTTTCAATTAATTTTTTAAGGCGTGGACTTTTGGTCAAATCGGGTCAAACCGAATAACCAAAGTCCAATCCGGGAGTTACCCCATAAGCCTAGAAATCAATTTTGGCCCATTAGGCCCAATTAAACTTTAAAGGTCCATTAAGTCGCATTTGGGCTTTATGGATGTGGTTTTGGGCCTAATTGGATCCAACCAGTTTTGCCTGAACCTAACTTGGTACAACCAAGCCCAATAAGCCTAATAACAACTTTAAAAGTCCAATTTCCAAAATTAGGCCCAAATAATTAAATTACCAAATTCCAAATTCCCAATTTAATTACATAAAGTGTAATTCATAATTAATTACCCAATTAACATTTCTAAAACACCAATTAGCCTAATTAATCATGCTCAATTACATCAATTAGTGTCCAACACATTTTGATCAAAAATCAAACCCATTCATGCTTCTATATGTCTCGGCAATATTGGGGATTTTATGTCCGATTCGAATTCAATCCAATTAATTCCACAATCGACATTAAATCATATTCCTGAATGATTTCCAACACATCCAATGATCAAAAATCAAAAATCCCAAGACATTATAGGGCTCAACCATTCGGCCAACACAACAATTTGGGGAAAAAATGATCCAATCACAATTTCTTGAAATTGATCCAATCAATCTTCAATTCAACATCAATTAAGCATATTCAATCAAACAATTTAATTAATTCATGCTCAAAATCAATTTACCCAAATTTTAACCCTAAGTATTTTCATGCTTTTAACCTTGCTCGGATACCATTGTTGGAGTTTACTAAGGTCCCAAGGATCAATAAACAAGCATGAACATGTGTGAATACAATCGAGAAAGTCGCGGAATACTCATATCGATTGGTTGAGCGACGCGGGAGGCAACAAAAATTTGGTTTCTGCTCACTGTGAACTGCGGCAGTGGGCTGCTATTTGTTCCTCATTTTCGGCCATCAAGCTTCAAGAATCCAAGCTCCAAGCTTCGTCAAATGATTCCCGGCTCATGGGTGGACTTCCCTATCACCTTCGCATGTCTCTCGGAGTGCTAGTTCTCTTGATTTTTGCCACAAAAACCAAGCACTTGCTTCCCCTAGCTCACGGTAATGAACCAGAAAATGAAGAGAGAAAAATGCCCATTTGGGCGTGAGTTGAGGATAGAAGAAGTGAAGTTGTTTTGTTTTAATTTTTGTGTATCTAATACCAAAATCAAAAGTCAAACACCATTACAATAATAGTAAATGTCTTTCAAGCTTTCAAAAAGCTTTTCAACAACTCTCATCAAGTCACATCTATCAATCAAGTTGTCAAGTCATATCACTCAAAGTGACAAATGATTTGACGCTTGATACGACTAATGATTTGACGCTTGATTTGACTTACGTGCCGCACTCGAATTCGAAATGTGAATGCGCTCGCAAACAATCTCGGGCTCGGGTTCGCTAATTCCAAATTAACGAATTTTTCGTTGCGACGCAATTAAATGATTATGCTTAGCGAAATCACTATTCACGTCGCTAACGAAATAATTATAAATTAATTCGTTCGCCCGAATTAAAATCTAATTTTAATTTCGCGTCGAAATTCAATTTCGTTTAATATATCAAATATATTAATTTATCGATTAATTCCAAATTAATCGTTCTCTCTCTTTAAATGATATTTTATCCCAGTAATTAATCCCAGATTAATTTTCTCTCTCATCTTATTAATACCAGATTAATTAAAAGTGCGAGTCATATGTCATCGGTGAATCTTTGGGAAGCGACCCATGAGATCCCCGGATATGTTGGCAGTAAATTCGGTCGTCGGACTATCCGAACACGTAAGTACCTTGTACTACGTTTGTACCGATTTACAAGACAAGGTTGGCTTCTATCAAAGCGCCATGCCTTCCCAATTCTCCAGAAATATCCTTACAGGAATAAAGGATCTATATCAGTCGTAGTATACGTAGTATTGCGTATTTCTGTCCAGTATCAGATGATCACATGCAAGGCCTGGGGCTGGTACAGTGTCTGCCCCGAACGAAGCATATATCGGATTACGAGCAACTAGTCTCTTTAATATCGGATAATCATGACCAAGTCATATTATCTCGACGGTTGCAACCTTTTTAGAGAACCAGTTTTGTATCCATGCGCGATCATCAACTCCATATGACTGGAGTGACACTTCCGTCTTGACATCACACCCAACACACTATGATTCTCAATATACGCAGCATTGGCGTACACAGAGCCTGTTAAAGCCATGGACGACCGCAACCAAAGTATATTGATTGTCGCAAGTATTAGTGGTGCAAGTCTCAGGTTAAGACCAAATACACCTACCCTGATTTCGGATTTCCATAGACACATAGTCATACTACCAATGGAATTCCGAGGGGGTCTATCCAGAGCGCAGCTGTTTCCCGTACCATCGGTAAAACACAACCTCCTATTACACTTACATGAGTATCCTATACCCAAATATATGAGAACTATGTCGTTGTGCCCTCACAACGCGCACAAGTGTAATATTAGTATTTTACGCATTCATCGATGTCCAATCTCGATAATGCTCTGACTAGGGATGTTTAATGATTTATCCTTCATGGACTGATACTGTCTCATATCGTTCTCAATCCAGGAAGAAATCACAGGGACCTCCTATCATTTATACATCTAGGTGATCTAATCACAAATGATAAGAGTGCAATCTCCTTTGTCACATAGTTAATTTGTACAAAAACACCATGATCAGTACAAATAGTGACGCTATGGTTCATAATTCTCCAACACAATATGCATCGTGATTTGTTATTCATGGCATGTGAATCATGACACGTGAACTATAACTCATAATCTGTAATTGAAAATCATAAGTCGAAACTGAAAATTCATAACCGTACTTTAAATCGTGACACATGACCTTAAACCATGAACTATATCTGTAATGTTAAGTTTGGTGCTTGGAGCGCTAATTTTGATCATATTTAGATCTGATTCATGAACATGAACATTACATTTTTCCATAATATTACTTATTTACGGTCGCACCTTTTGTCTTTCATATACGTATTTGATATAATATCAATAGATTGAAACTAAATTCAATTTAGTGATATGTATATATTAGATAAAAACCCCAGGATTTACAATGTAGTGCGCGGTTATAATGTAGTTTATAATTGATATTAGGAAGTCTAACTATAAGTTGTATATTCTCAAATAAAGAATCTAGTTTAGATTTATTAACATCGGTCAGTTAGTGAAATCCGTTGAGACCAATACATATCGTATATCGAGACTTGATCTGATAGTTTATCACAATGAACCATGAGTCTCGAGAGACTTGTATAGACATGTAGGTGTTTATTCGATAAGCACTGAATGGCTCGTCGAAGATTTCCTAATAGATGGTACACCAACGTCAATAGGATTCTTCTCGTGTCGAGTAGCATAGTGGTCATTTGACTTGAGATATCACTATGGATATATGAGTTTTCTTCCAAACTATGATGAAAGTCACATCACTGATTTATTTAGATCAAACCTCCACCTGATCGTTGGGGTGTGGACTCATGCTCATGATATCATATGAATATTATCAGATAAAATCTATCAGTCCTGTGTACAAGGCATAGGTATCCTGCACGTGATTGTGGTCAGTTAAAATCTCGGTACACTGTGAAAGCGAGTTGTGAGTGTTATATAGAGATCACAAATTAATAAGTCTATTACATCATACCTTATGATTTTGACATTCTCATCTATGTCCTTGATATAATATAGATAGTATGTGATAGAGAGATTATACGTATGTAATGACATTGACTTGCATAGTTTAGCGAGATTATATGTGGTCGTCATAATTTACAAGTGAATGAATTATGGACAAGGAATTAGATTTCGTCACGAATAAACCTGAACTTAGAGAGTCCCACAATATTAAGTGTACTCGTTGAACACTTGACAATGAGTTATGAATAATATAGATTATTCATAATACCTTATCCGATTAAATGAGTTAATTCAAATCATTTAACGGTTAAACGAAATTACATATGCTCAGGGGCATTTCGGTCAATTAATAATTAATATGTATTTGTATTTGACACAAAATTTGATAAACACATATTAATTAATTATCAAATGAGATTTTGACACATGCCATTAATATATGTATTTTATTATTTAGTGTAAATAAAAATACATATATATTAATAATCATATTAATTAATTATGTAGCTATTTAAATATTAAATATTTAGATAATTAAATAATATCTATATCTCATCATTGTTGTGTAATATGTTTAATCATTATTGATTACAAATGACATGACATTTAAGCTTGGAATATTCAAATTGAGTTTGATAACTTAAAGCTTGATATTTAATTTGATTAAATGAATTATCAATTAACTATTTTGCCCCCTCATTTTCGGCTAACACATATGAAGTGAAATTTATTTTTCTCTTTCATATGTTGTCTTGGCGGAAAATCCCTCACCATTTTAGAGAGCTTCCAAAATTATTCTTGAGAGAAACTTGAGAGAAAGTGATCAAATCAAGAAGAAAGCTTAAGGAATTTGGAGATTTTGAGGTAATCTTTAATATTCTTAAGCTTATAAAATTTATTATTTTTCCTGAGTATCTTGAATTGTTGTACAGTTTATTTTCTTTCTTACATTTTGGGGCATTTTGATTTGGATGATGAATTGAGAGGCTAAATGCATGTGTGAAGTAATATTGATTAATATTAGTGTAATATTAATTCAATTTTGTCATATAATGATAGGTTGTAATTCTAGAGTATTATGATTACTCTAATAATACCTAGAATTGTTCTTGACTTTTTCATATAAGATATTGAACAATTTATTCTGTATGTTTAAAAATTTTAAGGTTATGATTTTGCCTGAACCACACTTCCGCCGTGTAAAAACCCCAATAAAATAGTATCAGAGCGGGTCTAATCATACGTCCATTATATGTTTTGTGCTTGATATATGATATTTAATCCAATTTTATTATTTACACATGGATGTGAAATTAATTTGACTAATTTCGAATTGTTGACAATTTACGAAAATCCCCGTTAAATAAGGCATTATAGTGACTAGAAATACAAATACTTGTTTCTTAGTCTGTCTTGTCAATAGAGATATAAATAATTTTTTGTGACTATATCCGAGAATGTGCCAAAGCTGTGAGGATATAGTCGATGAAAATTTATTTGTACCGGATATATATTTGATATTAGATAAATTCAAGTGAAAATGGATTCCTGAACGTGCCAAAGCTATCAGGACTACATCAGTAGCTTGAGTTTTTCATTGACAAGTGTAGCCTTGATACGCCTCCTGTGAATGTACCAAAGCTGTCACAACGAGAAATGGTTAGGATCAAAATAAGGAGTCACAATGTGTGTGATTGACAAATGAGTTTGTCTATCTGTGAATATACATAGACAAGAACGTGTCAAAGCTGTGAGTCGTAATATATTCATGGGGTCCACTTCCCATTATGAAATTCGATTTAATTATTGAATTTTCATTTTCTGTTGGGGATTACGATATTACGTAAAGTAGTGGGAGACACTGCTCGGTTTAAAAATCCATAACTAAGATAATTTGTAATATTATAAAAATTATCTGCTTATGTTTTTCCTTATTATATCGTGCATATAGAATTAAACTTCTAATTCACTGCATGCATATTTTGTATATGTCTTATGACTTCACCTCTGGTTGTAGATTTCTAGAATAGGTTCTAGATTAGAGTATGCTAGTATATAATTAGATTAGTCTAAACCATCGGGAACTATCTTCTAATTTTCTTGAAAAAATCGATATGGTTAGCGACTTAGTTGCTAAGTCACAATAGGTAATCTAAATAAATATCTGTTTTAGGATATAATCCTTGGAGAGAATAATTTCTCATTCAGCAAGGATTGACATGAATTAGTTCATGTCTTGAGATTCTTAATTGGCATTAAGAAAACCTCAATAGGTATTTATTTTCTGACAATGACTTTTCTTGGTTTTAGTGACCTTAGGTGGTCAATTGTCTGACACTGTTTGCTAATCAATTATTTGCAATTATTGTGAATAGTTGAAGGAAATTATAAAATTAATGAAAAGAGATGTGTATAGTTTTGTGTAAAGATATCGATTCTCACAACACAACAACTATATGTATTGGATAGATCTCCCGTCTGGTTATTTAAAATATTATTTAATGATTATTTTGATATTTGATATAAGAACTTGAGACTATTGAATATTTACTTGTTCTATATAAATAGCTGTTATATATTTTAATAGGATTGGTAGTGTCATTGATGTACAGAAAATATTAAAAAAAATATATAGATAAGTAATAACTTAGAATAGTGGTTTATGAGATTTTTATCACTTAAACATTAATGATTATTCCGTATGGTGAAGGATGGTCTGATACGAGTCACACACATAATCCTTAGCCATTTATAATATTACACTTAGGAATTGATTAAATCTCTTTAACTAATTATAGTCATTGACCACAAAAGTTATTAAACAGATACACTTAGATGTAATGTGTTTAATGAATTGTAAATTATTTTTGGTAGTTTTCATTGTTCGGGTGGGTGCTCAGATCACCAATTTCTATGTTCCATGTCAATTTTTTTGTAAAGATTTATTATGATAAATAAACAGTTTCTATATTAATAGCAACTTTATATATGGTAAGGACGTAAATACCATAAAATTTTGGTTATGATACAGTTGCCAAGTGTTGCTATTTACATTGAGTTGTATCATAACAATATCATTCTTGGGAACTTTTTGTGGACAATTATGCAATAGCATCACGATTTGTAAGTACAACATGTGTTCGTTGTACCAATAATTATGTGATATAAGAAAATTGCTCTGTTATCATTTGTATTGGATTACGTAGATATATAAATGAATAAAAGTCCATATGATTATACCAGATTAATAAGAATATGAGACAAATAATCCAACGACAAAGGTTAATCATTAAATATCCCTAGTCGTAGTTGACCGGTGCGTAATCACACGCATATAACGCAAAGCGCACGATTCGTTCAAGTAGTATAAAGAAGTAGCCCGATCCATGATGACTTACATGTTAGACAGTAATGACCCATAGCGTCACTATTTTGTAAATGATATTGTATTATTGTATTGTACAAAATTAACTATGTAGTAATGAAATTGCCTTTTACCGTTTTGTAATTTATTTACTTTGATATATAAATGGTAAAAGTCCCTATGATTAATTCCGGATTGAGATGATATGAGACAGTATCAATCCATAAAGGTTTAATCATTAAATATCCCTAGTCGTAGTATTATCGAGATTGGACATCGATAATGCGGAATAGACTAGTACTGCACTTGTGCGTGTTGTGAGGGCACAACAGCATAGTTCTCATATATTTGAGTATTGGATACTTATGCAAGTGCGGTAGGAGGTTGTGTTTTTACCGATGGTACGGAAAACAGCTTCGCTCTGGATAGACCCCGCGGAATCCCATTGGTAGTATGTCTGCGTGTCTATGGGAGTCCGCTTCAGGGTAGGTGCATATGGTCTTAACCTGAGACTTGCATCGCTAGTACTTGCGACAATCGGTAGACTTTAGTTTTGGTCGTCCAGGGCTTTAACAGGTTCTGTGTACACCTCTTCTAGGTTTATCGGGAATCGTAGTGTATTGGGTGTGATGTCAAGACGGAAGTATCACTTCAGACATATGGAGATGATGATCGCGCAGGATACAGAACTAGTACTCTATAATGGTTGCAACCATCGGGATAATATGACAAGGTCAGGATTATCCGATTCAAAGAGACTAGTTGCTTGATGTCCGATATATGTATCGTACGGGGCAGACACATCTCCAGCCCCAGGCCTTACATGTGATCATCCGATACTGGATCAGTATACACTATACTACGGTATACTACGCCTGTTATAGATCTTATATTCCAATAAGAATATTTCTGGAGAATTGGGTAGGCATGGCGTTTTGCTAGAGGCTAACCTTGTCTTGTAAATCGAAAAACGTAGTACTTGGTACGTACGTGTTCGGATAATCTGACGGCCGTATTTACTGCCAACATATCCAGATCTCTTGGGTCGCTTCCCGAAGATTCACCAATGACGTATGATTCAAACTCGATTAATCTTGGATTAATTACGGAGAGACTTTATCTTGGATAAAGTACTATACATAGAGAGAGAACGATTAATTTGGAATTAATCGTAAAATTATTATATTCGATATATAATCGAAATTCGATTTCGACGCGAAATTAAAATTAGATTTTAATTCGGGCAAACGAGTTAATTTAGAATTAATTCGTTAGCGACGTAAATAATAATTTCGCTAGGCGCAATTATTTATTTAAATTCGATTTAATTAACGTCGCGACGAAAGTTCGGTATTTCGGAAATATCGAACCCGAACGCGTGAGTACGCGTGGGCCCACTTTCATTTGGGTTGTGTGGGGCCCACATGACACATGTCATTTTATGCATTATTTAATTGTTAATACATTGCATGGTGATAGTGTACAATACACTCAATGGTTTTGCATGGAGTTTGAGTGTTTGACACTCTAAGCCATTGCATGATTTGTGTCATAAGTTTATTATTAATTTAATAATATTATGGCATAAATATAAATTGATTTTGTAACAAAAATCATAACACTCTTCCTCTCCCTCTCATGACCGAAACTTCACTGCAGTTTTGGGCTCTCCATTTTTCTTCCTTTTCTTAAGAACTTTGAAGAAAGTGTATAAGTTTAGAACTTTAAAAACATCTTTGGCTAGCACCATCAAGGGATCATACAAAGGTGTTATGGGAAACTAATCTTTGAGCTTGGAGTGATCAACAAAGCTTGGAGCTTCCTTTTCTTACCTTGGCCGAATCATCAAAGCACAAAGGAGGTGGTTTTATTTCATCAACGCATCCGCATTCCGATCTTTGTGAGTATGATTCCGCCATACTTCAATATTGTTCATTCATTTATATGTTTTGTTTGCTCTTTTGATCTTGGGACATGGATTAGAATTTCCAACAATGGTATCATTGAGCTTAAAGAGCATGAAAATATATTAGGGTAATATTTGGGCAAAATTGATTGAAGCATGATTTGATGATTTTGATTGATTAAGTATGCTTAAATGTATGTTACATTATGTTATACATTATCAATTTCATGAAAAATAAATTGGATTAATTTTTCCCCTCTTGGAGAGGCTTGGCCGAATACTACCTAGACCATGGAGATGATGATTTGTTTTATAAAGATCATTGGATGACTTTAAACGAACATAAAATGACGATTTGTGATTCGATTGGATTGAAAACGAAATCGGTAATTTTTCATCACCTTGGCCGAATGCATGGAAGAAGATTAGGGACTTGATTTTTTGATTAAATAATGTTGGACATGTATTTAAGATAAAAAATATGATTAATGGATTAATTTGATATTTTGGAAATATTGATTTAAAGGATTAATCATGACATTACACTTTAATTAATTAAGTTATAAAATTTGGAATTTTAAAATTTGATTAATTGGGCTTAATTTTGAATTGGGCCTAAAACTATTATATTTGGACATAATGGGCTTGGTTGGACCAAGTAGGTTTGGGCAAATTGGATTGGATCCAAAAATGGGCCTAAATCACTCCATTAAGTCCAAATGTAATAAATGGGCTTTTATGTTTAATTGGGCCTTATGGGCTTGATATTGATTTTTATGGCAAATGAGGTGATTCCTTATTGGGCTTGGAAATTGGGTTTGACCCACATTGACCAAGGCCCAAGCCTAATGAAATCAATTGAAAGCCCATCGGACTTTAATTAAACGGACATTGGATGTTGATTGGGCTTTGAGACCCGATAGAATTAGATTTGGAATCTAAGTCATAAAAGCACAATAAAAGTGTAAATATTTAATTTGGAATTAAATATAAGGATTAGTATTGAATACGACTTAAATTGGATTTGACGAGTAGTTCGATATAATTCGTGAATTCATACTATAAGTATTTATTCTCAAATTGAGTTGACGACCTGCAAGCAAATGCAAACATTGTTTGAACATTGTATTGTCACCTAATTAAAGACTAATTAATTGGATTTGATTGGTTGTATAACATGCCTTGAATGAATGAATGTGGATGTAATGTATGAATAGTGTATATCGGATGGATATTAGAAGGGAAGGGTAATTTTAGAAATTATTGTAAATTTAGAATTTATAAATTGGACCTGCGTGTCCAGCCTTTCTCTTATTGTCTCTTTGTATTCTCTTCTCACCTAATTCCCCTCAATGTAAATGAGGTTTCTCTTATTGTATTATGTAATTGGGTAAGAGTAGAATAGTTCTAGCGCGGGAGAGGAAAGGGAGTGATTTGTTCTAGGAACAGTTGTTGTTCATATCCATCCGATATCGCTATTACTTTACTTTACGCGCTTTATGATGTTTTAGAAGCATGCTTAAGGGTGTATGATGATGAGACCTAACAAAGATAAATTAATTGGTTGCCAATTACACGAAAATCCCTCAAACAATATTAAGCGATTTTCCTTCCGTTGAGTGATTCTTTCTCAAGATCCGAAATTGGCATTGGTTTGTTGGCCAAAGTCAAGACCTTTGTCAATTGAGGATGTGTTTGAATCATGAGAGTTTTGTTCCATATCGGTGTCTTGTCCAAGTTGTGATTTGTTGGCCAAAGTCAAGATCACTTCTTGTCCATCGACATTGATTACGAAACTTTCCATGTCAATGGGTCCCGCTTAACTGGAATCATTAAGTTTGTTGTGCCAAAGCCAAGACTTAGTTGATTCAGAGGAAATGGTTAGGAAAATGTATTGGATACATTGACATATGTATTAGATATATATGTTTCGGACTTGGATGTCCACCTACCGGATCTAGGAATTGGATGGGATCCAATTGATCTTCGAGATCTACCTAGTTAAATATCATACAACTTGTTGGCCAAAGTCAAGGTTGTGTGTTATTTAACGGGATCCTAGCCCACTAGGAAATTGGATTTCCCGAGTACTCGACAGAGGGTTAGAGACTTGTAGAAAATAGTGGGAGGCTAGTATTGAATTTGCAATTTCATTCAGATACTTAGCTTTACGCGCTTACAAAATTTATTTCGTCAATATTTTAACATTAGTTGGACTAATAAAATGTTATTTTTCTTGTAACAGTTTGACTGTACCCATATATCGTTAACTAGATAGTTGGACTATCGTAGTTAAGATGGCAAACAAAGGAAATGTCCGAGACATAATCATGGGTGATAATGTATTTAAGGGCACGAACTTTGCTGACTGGGAAATGAACCTGAGGATAGTCCTTGGGGCAGAGAGGCTGTTGTACACCATACAGAGACCTCTCGGGCCGAGGCCCACTGAGCCACTTGAGCTGGAGTTATGGAGAACTCATAGCGATGATTGTGATACAACTCAGTCGATCATGCTTGCTTCCATGACTCAACACTTTCGTCGCGCCAGAATAGGGACTTGGATCCTTATAATATGATGGCTAGACTAAAGGATCTTCACCGCACTAATAAGCGGATGGAGAGGTATGAGTTGGTGAAGAAACTCTTTCGCTCCCGTATGACTGATGGCGCTTCAGTTGAGGCCCACGGGACTCAAATGATAGCTGACATTGATGAGCTGGCCAAGATGGGAATAGTCTTGGAGGCTGAGCTGACTGTAGACATGCTTTTACAGTCACTTCCCGATACTTGGAAGCAGATTATCATCAACTACAAGTTGATGGATACGGACGATACTCTTGGAGAGCTATTGTCCATTCTTAAGGAGTCAGAGAAAGAGCTTCTTAAAGGCAACAAGCGCGAGGCGCACTTTGCATCGACCTCTCAGACGTCAAGGGCTGGGCCCAAGGCAACTGGAGGGGTGAAAAAGAAGAAGCGTAAGAACAAGGGCAAGGCCAAGATGCCGATGGCTTCTGGGAAGCCGAGGAACAAGTCACAAGACATATGCCTTAACTGCGGCAAAAGAGGTCACTGGAAGCGTGACTGCCGCATGAACAAGGCGATCAGAAGGGAGATCAAGGCGGGCAAGGCACCGACCTCTGGTATGTTTGTTATTGAAATAAACATGGATACTTCTAGTTTTAAAAATTGGATTTTATTCTGGTTGTGGTTCTCATATATGTACTGATGTGCAGGATCTGCAGAACAGCAGGACTCTGGCTTCAGGGGAGATTGATCTACGAGTTGGAAACGGAACTCCTGTTGCTGTTTTGGCCGTGGGCACTTTTGTATTAGAACTGCCCTCGGGGCATGTACTTAAACTAAATGACTGTTATTATGTACCTAGTTTGACTAGGAATATTATATCTGTATCTTTGTTAACCCGAAATGGGTACACTTTTGTATTTAGAAACACTGGGTGTTATTTATATAAAAATGATGCAGAAATATGCACTGCAGTTGCAAATAATGGTCTTTATATTTTGAATATAAATGAATCTCCTACATATAAATTACAAACAAAAGGCTTAAAAAGAGTGATCCAAATGATGAAACTTATATGTGGCATTGTCGTCTGGGACACATTAACAAGACTCGCATATCCACACTTTCGAAGAGTGGGTACTTGGACGGATTTGATCCAAATTCATATGACGTCTGCGAATCTTGCTTATTAGGCAAAATGCCTAAATCACCTTTTAGCGGTAAAGGTGAACGTGCCACTGAACTGTTAGCCCTCGTTCATAGTGACGTTTGTGGGCCCATGTCTAGCCAGGCTAGAGGTGGATATCGATACTTCGTAACCTTTACCGATGATGCATCACGTTACGGTTATGTGTATCTAATGACGCACAAGTCGGAAACTTTTGAGAAATTCAAAGAGTTTCGACACGAAGTTGAAAAACAAACAGGCAAGAGTATTAAGACATTACGGTCGGACCGTGGTGGCGAATACTTAAGTAATGAGTTTCAAGATTACCTGAAAGAATATGGTATTCTTTCACAGTGGACTCCTCCTGGAACACCACAATTAAATGGTGTGTCCGAACGGAGAAACCGTACCTTGTTGGACATGGTAAGGTCGATGATGAGTCGCACTGAGCTGCCAATTTCCTTCTGGGGATATGCATTAAACAGTGCAGTTCTTATTTTGAATAAGGTTCCGTCAAAGTCTGTTGAACAGACACCATATGAGATATGGACAGGTAAGAAACCGGGTTTCTCATTCCTGAAGATTTGGGGTTGCTGGGCATACGTTAAACGTTTGGAAGGTACCAAACTTGAACCCAAATCAGATAAATGCCTATTCGTTGGATATCCTAGGGAAACCAAAGGATATTACTTCTATCACCCACAAGAGAACAAAGTATTTGTTGCTCTACATGCGGTTTTCCTTGAGAAGGAATTCCTAAATGCAGTGTTTAGTGGGAAGAAAGTAGAACTCGATGAAAGTCGTAGTGATACTGTTCTTGGCAATGAATTATCAACGGAACATGAACAGTCCATCTGGGATGAGACTGAACCACAATCTTCAAATACACAAGGACCGCGTAGGTCGGAGAGAGTCAGGGTAATACCTGAGAGGTATGGATTCCTGATCTCACCTCATGTAGATATTAATCTTATTGAGGATAATGAACCGGCTACGTATGAGGAAGCGATACAAGGTATCGAATCCGCTTTATGGCAAGAAGCCATGAAGGCCGAAATGGATTCCATGTATACCAACCAAGTTTGGACACTGGTTGATGCACCAGAAGGCGTAAAGCCTATTGGATGCAAATGGGTCTTCAAGAAGAAGACTGACATGGATGGCAACGTACAAACGTACAAAGCTAGGCTTGTAGCGAAGGGATATCGTCAACGACTTGGAGTTGATTATGACGAAACCTTCTCACCCGTTGCCATGATTAAATCCATTCGGATAATGCTTGCAATAGCTGCATATTACGATTATGAAATATGGCAGATGGACGTTAAAACCGCTTTCCTTAACGGAAACCTTTCGGAGGATGTTTTATGCAACAGCCTGACGGTTTTATCGCACCTAGACTTGCAAACAAGGTTTGTAAGTTAAATCGGTCCATTTATGGACTGAAGCAAGCATCGCGGTCGTGGAACCAGCGTTTTGATGAGATCATAAAAGAATATGATTTCATTCAAAACGAAGATGATCCTTGTGTATATAAGAAGGTTAGTGGGAGTGCACTGACTTTTATTGTCCTTTATGTCGACGATGTATTGCTTATCGGCAATGACATTCCCATGTTAACGTCGGTGAAAGCTTGGCTTTCATTGAAATTCTCCATGAAAGATCTGGGAGGGGCAGCTTTTATTCTAGGAATAAAGATCTACCGGGATAGATCTAGAAAGCTACTTGGACTCTCCCAGAGTACATATATTGATAAAGTGTTGAAGAGATTCAACATGGATCAGTCCAAGAGGGGACTGTTACCAATATCACATGGCGTCTATCTATCTAGGGACATGTGTCCTAAAACACAAGATGAGAGAGACAACATGAGTCGGACTCCGTTCGCCTCGGCAGTCGGATCGATCATGTATGCCATGATATGTACACGACCTGATGTGTCCCATGCTTTGAGCATGTGCAGTCGATATCAGGCCGATCCAGGTAAAGATCACTGGATGGCGGTTAAGAGTATCCTTAAGTATCTTAACAGAACTAAGGATGCTTTCTTAATCTATGGAGATGGAGAACTTGAGGTATCTGGGTATACCGATGCAAGTTTCCAAACCGACAGAGACGACTTTAAGTCGCAATCTGGGTACATATTTTGTTTGAATAACGGAGCAGTGAGCTGGAAATCTTCCAAGCAAGATACTGTTGCCGATTCAACAACTGAAGCGGAGTACATTGCAGCAGCAGCTGAAGCAGCAAAAGAGGCAGTTTGGATCCGTAAATTCCTAATTGGATTAGGAGTAGTTCCGTTAGCAGCTGAGCCCGTTCCATTGTATTGTGACAATAGCGGGGCTATAGCACAGGCTAAGGAACCAAGGTCTCATCAACGATCCAAACATGTTCTTCGACGATTCCATCTGATTCGAGAGATCATACATCGTGGCGATGTGAAGATCGAAAAGATCGCATCAGAGGATAATATTGCAGATCCGCTGACGAAGGCTATTCCTCGGGAAAAGTTTGAGCGACATGTACATAGTTCAGGTATTAGATGCTTGAGTGACTGGCTATAGGCCAAGTGGGAGATTGTTAGACAGTAATGACCCATAGCGTCACTATTTTGTAAATGATATTGTATTATTGTACAAAATTAACTATGTAGTAATGAAATTGCCTTTTACCGTTTTGTAATTTATTTACTTTGATATATAAATGGTAAAAGTCCCTATGATTAATTCCGGATTGAGATGATATGAGACAGTATCAATCCATAAAGGTTTAATCATTAAATATCCCTAGTCGTAGTATTATCGAGATTGGACATCGATAATGCGGAATAGACTAGTACTGCACTTGTGCGTGTTGTGAGGGCACAACAGCATAGTTCTCATATATTTGAGTATTGGATACTTATGCAAGTGCGGTAGGAGGTTGTGTTTTACCGATGGTACGGAAAACAGCTTCGCTCTGGATAGACCCCGCGGAATCCCATTGGTAGTATGTCTGCGTGTCTATGGGAGTCCGCTTCAGGGTAGGTGCATATGGTCTTAACCTGAGACTTGCATCGCTAGTACTTGCGACAATCGGTAGACTTTAGTTTTGGTCGTCCAGGGCTTTAACAGGTTCTGTGTACACCTCTTCTAGGTTTATCGGGAATCGTAGTGTATTGGGTGTGATGTCAAGACGGAAGTATCACTTCAGACATATGGAGATGATGATCGCGCAGGATACAGAACTAGTACTCTATAATGGTTGCAACCATCGGGATAATATGACAAGGTCAGGATTATCCGATTCAAAGAGACTAGTTGCTTGATGTCCGATATATGTATCGTACGGGGCAGACACATCTCCAGCCCCAGGCCTTACATGTGATCATCCGATACTGGATCAGTATACACTATACTACTACGGTATACTACGCCTGTTATAGATCTTATATTCCAATAAGAATATTTCTGGAGAATTGGGTAGGCATGGCGTTTTGCTAGAGGCTAACCTTGTCTTGTAAATCGGTAAAAACGTAGTACTTGGTACGTACGTGTTCGGATAATCTGACGGCCGTATTTACTGCCAACATATCCAGAGATCTCTTGGGTCGCTTCCCGAAGATTCACCAATGACGTATGATTCAAACTCGATTAATCTTGGATTAATTACGGAGAGACTTTATCTTGGATAAAGTACTATACATAGAGAGAGAACGATTAATTTGGAATTAATCGTAAAATTATTATATTCGATATAATAATCGAAATTCGATTTCGACGCGAAATTAAAATTAGATTTTAATTCGGGCAAACGAGTTAATTTAGAATTAATTCGTTAGCGACGTAAATAATAATTTCGCTAGGCGCAATTATTTATTTAAATTCGATTTAATTAACGTCGCGACGAAAGTTCGGTATTTCGGAAATATCGAACCCGAACGCGTGAGTACGCGTGGGCCCACTTTCATTTGGGTTGTGTGGGGCCCACATGACACATGTCATTTTATGCATTATTTAATTGTTAATACATTGCATGGTGATAGTGTACAATACACTCAATGGTTTGCATGGAGTTTGAGTGTTTGACACTCTAAGCCATTGCATGATTTGTGTCATAAGTTTATTATTAATTTAATAAATATTATGGCATAAATATAAATTGATTTTTGTAACAAAATCATAACACTCTCCTCTCCCTCTCATGACCGAAACTTCACTGCAGTTTTGGCTCTCCATTTTTCTTCCATTTTCTTAAGAACTTTGTGAAGAAAGTGTATAAGTTTAGAACTTTAATACACATCTTTGGCTAGCACCATCAAGGGATCATACAAAGGTGTTATGGGAAACTAATCTTTGAGCTTGGAGTGATCAACAAAGCTTGGAGCTTCCTTTCTTACCTTGGCCGAATCATCCAAAGCACAAAGGAGGTGGTTTTTATTTCATCAACGCATCCGCATTCCGATCTTTGTGAGTATGATTCCGCCATACTTCAATATTGTTATTCATTTATATGTTTTGTTTGCTCTTTTGATCTTGGGACATGGATTAGAATTTCCAACATTAAAACCTTTGCTATTAATTTTTTATGAGGTCAAATGTTTACAGTATCTAATAGATTGATTGTTTGGTGTGAATGGTGACTTTAAAACTTAAAACAAGTAAATAAATTTCTTGAAAGTAGAATTGAAGAAAATTCAGAATTTATAAACTATCCAGGGTTGTGAATCCTTCCAATATCTATTAAAGATGAAGTTGGTTATCTTACATTGGGTAATATATTAATTTATTAACCTGGAACACTAAATTATGTAAAAGCCTCTTCCGATGGTCGATTACAAATACCAGTATAACCCAATTGAACCATACGTCTATGTCAACCAAATTACATGGATTCATTAAGTTTAAGTTCCAATTATGGCTACCCCCGCCCGACAGGTATATTCCTATCTTGTAAGGAATCTATTAAAGGGTTATCTATCCTCAAGGAAATCGTGGGCTATTGAGTCTAAGGTCTTTAACCTAAAATCCATTTTCCAAGTTCATTTTAAGTTTACCTAATCAATTTTATTAATGGCCAGTTAATAAAAAGCATTAAGATAAGACTCAATAAATAAACCTTTATATTACCCAAGCTATAATCTATCCCCTTATAAACCGGTGATATTAGATTTCATCACAACCCCAGATAACTGGCTTAGTTACGACATATATTTATGGGTAGTAAAAATTTAAATAAAATAAAAGACATAAAGTAAAATACTGAAAAGTAAATTGCTGAAAAGTAAAAAAAGTAAAAAGTACAAGTAAAAAGTAAAAAAAATTAAAGTAAATTACTGAAAGTAAATTGCTAAAGAGTAATTGCTGAAAAGTAAATTACTGAAATTAAATAAAGTAAAAGTACAATAAAAGAAAATGCTGGGGTTAGAGGATCAACTTTTATCACTACTATTTTAGATATCTCCCTTAATATATAAATTAACTTTACGTGATAATTACCAACCAGCCATAAAGGCGATATCCTGATTAAGTCAAATTAATAATTAATTACAACCGACCAACCAGGCGGTATCCATACTTAGTCAGGTTAAAACCAATTTATAATTAATTACAAACCGGCCAATATAGCGGTATCTGTTGGACAATTAAATGACCCATAGCATCACTATTTGTGCAGATCATGGTGTTGTTGTGCAAATTAACTATGTGACAAAGGAGATTGCACTCTTATCATTTGTGATTAGATCACCTAGATGTAATATGATAGGAGGTCCTTATGATTTTTTCCTGGATTGAGAATGATATGAGCAGTATCAGTCCACGAAGGATAAATAATTAATATCCCTAGTCAGAGCATTGTCGAGATTGGACATCGATAAATGCATAAAAGACTAGTATTACACTTGTGCGCGTTGTGAGGGCACAACGGCATAGTTCTCATATATTTGGGTATCATGCAAGTGTAATAGGAGGTTATGTTTTACCGATGGTACAGGAAACAGCTTCGCTCTGGATAGACCACCTCAGAATTCCATTGGTAGTATGACTATGTGTCTATGGAAGTCCGAAATCAGGGTAGGTGTATTTGGTCTTAACCTGAGACTTGCACTGCTAATACTTGCGACAATCAATATACTTTGGTTGCGGTCGTCCAGGGCTTTAACAGGTTATGTGTACGCCAATGCTGGGTATATTGAGAATCGTAGTGTGTTGGGTGTGATGTCAAGATGAAAGTGTCACTCCAGTCATATGGAGATGATGGTCACGTATGATATGGTACTAGTACTCTAAAGCACTGCAGTCATCGGGATAAAATGACAAGGTCATGTTTATTCGATTATAGAGACTAGTTACCAAACATCCGACATGTGCTTCGTAAGGGGCAGACACAATTCCAGCCCTAGGCCTAACACGTGAATATTCGATACTGGACAGAAATACGCAATACTACGTATACTACGCCTGATATAGATCCTTTATTCCTGTAAGGATATTTCCGTAGAATTGGGTAGGCATGGTGCTTTGCTAGAGGCCAACCTTGTCTTGTAAATCGGTAAAACATAGTACTTGGTACTTTTGTGTTCGGATAGTCCGACGACCGAATTTACTACCAACATATCTGGGGATCTCATGGGTCGCTTCCCAAAGATTCACCGATGACGTATGACTCGCACTCCAAATTAATCTAGGATTAATTAGATGAGAGAGAAAATTAATCTGGGATTAATTGCGGAGATATTTTATCTAGGATAAAATATCAGTTAAAAAGAGAGAACGATTAATTTGGAATTAATCGATTAATTAATATATTCGATATATTAAACGAAATTGGATTTCGATGTGGAATTAAAATAAGATTTTAATTCGGGCGAACGAATTAATTTAGAATTAATTCGTTAGCGACGTGAGTAGTGATTTCGCTAGGTGTAATCGTTTAATTACGTCGCGACGGAAAATTCATTAATTTGGAATTAGCGAACCCGAGCCTGGGATTGTTTGCGAGCGTATTCGCATTTCGAATTCGAATGCGGCACGCAAGTAAAATCAAGCATCAAATCGCTAGTCGCATGAAGCGTCAAATCACTTGTCACTTTGAGTGATGTGACTTGACAACTTGTGATTGATGTGATTGAGTGATGTGTGTGGTTGGCATTTAAAGCTTTAAATGTTTGACTTTTTAAAGCTAAAATGTTTTGTATATGTTAAAGATTGATTTTAGAAATCAATTACAATTTTACACAACACACTTTCATCTCTCTTTTCTCTCATTCTTTCTCTCTCATCTCACACGCGCATTTCTTATTTTCTTTACTGGTTTGACCGTGACAAAGACGAAAGTGGGAAGCCAAGAGTCATGATTTTGTGGCAAAATCGGGAGTGCTAGCACACTACGAAGTCATGCGAAGGTGATAGGGAAGTCCACCCATGAGCCGGGAATCGTTCGAAGAAGCTTGGAGCTTGACGAAGTTGATCAAAAAGGCCGAAACCAGTGAGCACTGGCAGTGAACTGCCGAGCAGTCCAAGAGGCAGAAAGTGAACTTTTTGTTGTCTCCGCGTCGCTCAACCGATCGATGTAAGTATTCCGCAACTTCGTCGATTTGTATTCCCACATATTTCATGCTTATTATTGACTTGAGACCTTAATAGAAACCAACAATGGCATCTAGAGCAAGGTTTGAGCATGAAAAAGTTTAGGGCTTAAAATTTGGGTAAAATGATTTTGAGCATGATTTTGTGAAATTGGATGAATGAATATGCTTAAATGTGTTTTAATTGAAGATTGATTGGATCAATTTCAAGAAATTATGTTTGGAACAAATTTCCCCAATTTTGTTGGCTTGGCCGAGAGATGAGTTGCCCTAAATGTCTTGGAATTTTGATTTGTTGATTCATTGGATGAGTTAGAATCATGTTGGGATTGTTGATCTAAAAATTAATTGGATTGAATTTTTGAATTGGACAAAAACCCTAATTGCCGAGACCTTGATGAGCATGTATTGGGTTTGATTTTTGTTAAAATGTGTTGGACATGTTTTAATGTTAATTTCATGATTAATTAGTGCTAATTGATGATTTAGAAATGTTAATTGGGTAATTAATCATGTAATACACTTTGGTAATTAAATTGGGAATTTGGAATTTTATGATTTAATTATTTTGGGCCTATTTTGTGAAATTGGGCTTAAGTGTTGTAATTGGGCTTGTTGGGCTTTGTTGTACAAAGTTGGGTTTAGGCAAAATTGGTTGGATCCAATTGGTCCCAAAACCGCATCCATAAAGCCCAAATGCGACTTAGTGAACCTTTAAAGTTTAATTGGGCCTAATGGGCCAAGATTGATTTCTAGGCTTATGGGGTAACTCTCGGATTGGATTTTGGTTATTCAGTTTGACCCGAGTTGACTAAAAGTCCAAGCCTTAAGAAATTAAGTAAAAGCCCATTGGACTTTAATTAAATTAACGTTGGACGTTAATCGGGCTTTGAGACCCGTAACGATTAAATTTGGAATTTAAGTCGTATAGGTTCGTTAATAAAGTGTAGTATTTAATTTGGAATTAAATAGCGAATTATAATTAAATACAAATTGAATTGGATTTAATTGTGTAGTTTAATTTAATTCGAGAATTCGTACTTTGAGTACTTATTCGCAAAACGAGTTTGACTCGCGCAAAATCAAATCGTTGTTTGAACATTGGATGGTCACTAATTATCAGATTAATTAATTTGATTAGATTGATTGATAACATGCTTGTGTGAATACATGGTTGCGATGCATGAATAATGCATATCGGATGGATATTAGATGGGTGGGACAATTTTAGAAATTGTTGAAATAAATTTGATTTGTCAATTGGACATGCGTGTCCAGCCTTATCACCTCCTTATTCTTTGTATTCTCTTCTCACCTATTCCCCTCAATGTAAATGAGGTTTCTTTAGAAGTTTAGTGTAACGGGTAGAATTGATACATGTGCTAGCGGGAGAGAGAAATGGAGAGATTTGATCTAGGATCAATGTGTAAAGTATCATCCGTATATCATTATTATTTTATTATACGCGCTTTATTATGTGTTTAGAATGCATGTTTAAGGGTGTATGATGATGAGACCTTAACAAAGATAATAAATTGGTTGCCAATTTGCACTCGAAAAACCCTCGCAAAATATTAAGCGTTTTTCCTTCCATTGAGTGATTCTCACTCAAGATCCGAGACTGGCATTGGCTTGTTGGCCAAGTCAAGGCCTTTGTCCGTCGAGATGTGTTTGAATCACGAAGGCTTTGTTCCATATTGGTGTCTTGTCCAAGTTGTGGTTTGTTGGCCAAAGTCAAGACCACTTCTTGTCCATCGACATTGATTACGAAGCTTTCCATGTCAATGGGTCGCGCTTGACAGGGATCACCAAGTTTGTTGTGCCAAAGCCAAAGCTTAGTTGGTTCAGAGGAAAAAGGTTAGGTAATACATTGGATGTATTGGCATATATAAGATATATGTTTCGGAATTGGGCGTCCCCCTACCGGATCTAGGAATTGGATTGGATCCAATCGATCTTAGAGATCTACCTAGTTAATTATCATACAATTTGTTGGCCATAGTCAAGATTGTGTGATATTTAACGGGATCCTAGCCCACTAGGAAACACAGTTTCTCGAGTACTCGACAGAGGGTTAGAGACTCGCCGAAAAATAGTGGGAGGCAAGAATTGAATTTGCAATATTCGTTTAATTACTTGCCATACGCGCTCATTCACAAATATCATTTGTCATATAAATTAAATGTTAGTTGGACTAATATTTAAATTGTTGTTTTAATAAATAGTTGGACTATATTCAAACTATTCATTTATAGTTGATTTTATAATTGGATTATAGTAATCAATATAATTGATTTTAAATTTATTAAATTATAGTTGATTAAATAGTTGGACTATTGTAATCATTATAATAAAATAGTACCTAAATCGTTGATTAAGTAGTTGGAGTATTAAAATCAAGATTGAAATTAAAAGATTGACATTTAAAACATAATCCTAGGGAAAATGTGTTTAAATGGTTTAATTTTCAATTTGGGAATAAAATTTCAGGATGGTCCTGGAAAATAATAAGTTACTTTATTTGATAAAATAATATATTAGGCCTAAGCCCGGAGTTAAGCAAATAGCCGAGCATAATCTTTGGAAGATTTATGTAATGATAACTTTAGTGCTTAATCCATTAAGTTTGTCATATTAGACTCCTTAATTTCTTAATCAGGACTAAGGATTAGATCCTTAAAGTATGATAATGAAATTGAAGGATCTTCAAAGAATCTATCCTTAGAATCTTAGAAGTACAAAATTGCAATAGTAACTCTTGGAGAGTTAATAAATATTCTCAAGAAGACAAAGTCAATGGTTTGCAATTAGGCAAATAGCGCAAGGCGCACCTTACTTCGATCTTCTAGAAGCCTAAGGCTTGGCCAAAGACTTCTGGAGTGTTGAAACTGGCAAAGGCAAAATCATTATAGTCTTATGGGAAGATAAATGACATATCCTAAAATGTCTTCCTAAATATGGAAAACGGGATCGCGGAAGCGTGACTGTCGTTTGGACAAAGCAGACATGAATGAGTTGAAGAATGAGCAAGACTCTGACTTCAAATACGTTTGTCATAAATATATTCACTACTTGTATTAAAATTGGATTTTAGATACTTAGTGTGATATATATATATATATATATATATATATATATACTGATGTTCAGAATCTGCTATGAGCAGGATACTGACTTCAGTTGAGATTTATATGTGGATTGAAAACGGGACAAAAGTCGCTGTTTTAACCATAGATTCCTAATTTTAGGAACTACCCTCGGGTGTGTACTTAAACTAGGAAACTGTTATAATGTAACTAGTTTGACTAGAAACATTATCTTTATATCAGTGTTTGACCCACTGCGGGTGAACCTTTATATTCTAGAACACTAAGGTGTTTCATTATATAAAGATGATATGAGATAAACACATTAGATGTGAATAACGGTATTTATATTTTGAATATAAATAAATCTCAAACGTATAACATGACAAACAATTAGCTCAAATTGATTTGATCCGAAGAAACTAATTATGGCATTGTTTGTTGGACAATTATGACCCATAGCGTCACTATTTGTACAGATCATGGTGTTGTTGTACAAATTAACTATGTGACAAAGGAAATTGCTCTTTTATCATTTGTGATTAGATCACCATAGATGTATAAATGATAGAAGTGTTGGAGTTCAATCAAGGTCCCAAGGATCACAAATCATGCATAAAAACCGCATATGAACACATCAAGGAGTAAGGCGGAAACATAACTCACATTGATTGGTTTTGATGAAATGAAGAACATGCGTTTTTAAGCTCCCTCCAAGCTCGGCAATGGCTTCTGGAACTGCAGTGGACGCACGGTTTGGGCTGTGAAAATCTCCTCCATTTTCGGCCATTGATGAGCACCATTGAAGCTCAAAGCTTCAAGCTTTCCAAGCTCATGAAGACACTTCCCTATCACCTATGTATAACTCCTAGAGTGTGCTAGCACAATCATCTTCCTTGCATCTCCATTTTCTCGGTGAAACCAGAAAAAAAGAAGAAGAAACGGCAGTGAAGCCGTGAGATGCAGAAGAAGAGAAAAGAGAGGGAAAAGAGAAACCGTATGCCTTGCATGTTGGAGAGAGAGAGGACCGAATAATATGTGTAAAGTGAAAAGAAAAAGTAATTTATATTTATTTATTTATTTTCCAAAAATAAAAAACCAAATATATATTCCAAACCTTTTCATATTCCATCACTTTTACTTATAACTTTAAGTCATATCACATCACTTTTCACATCACATCTATTCACTTTAATAAAGTGACATATTGTCAAGTCACATCACTCAAAGTGACAATTGATTTGACGATTGACGCGATTAGCGATTTGACGCTTGATGTGACTCGCGTGCCGCGCTCGAATTCGAAATGCGAATGCGCTCGCAATCACTCTCGGGCTCGGGTTCGCTAATTCCAAATTAACGAATTTTCCGTCGCGTCGTAATTAAATGATTACGCCTAGCGAATTCATTATTCACGTCGCTAACGAATTAATTCTAAATTAATTCGTTCGCCCGAATTAAAATCTAATTTTAATTCCGCGTCAAAATCCAATTTCGATTAATATATCGAATATATTAATTTTATCGATTAATTCTTAATTAATCGTTCTCTCTCTAATTAATATTTTATCCCAGATAAAATATCTCCGCAATTAATCCCATATTAATTTTCTCTCTCATTGAATTAATCCCATATTAATTCTATCTCTCTTTTCTAATTAATCCCAGATTAATCAAAGTGCGAGTAATACGTCATCGGTGAATCTTCAGGAAGCGACCCATGAGATCTCCGGATATGTTGCAGCAGTAAATACGATCGTCGGACTGTCCGAACACGTAAGTACCTCGTACTACGTTTTATATCGATTTACAAGACAAGTTGGCTTCTAGCAAAGCGCCATGCCTACCCAATTCTCCAGAAATATTCTTACAGGAATATATAGATCTGTATCAAGCGTAGTATACCGTAGTATTGTGTATATCGGCCCAGTATCAGATAATCACGTGCTAGGGCTGGGGGTGGATAAGTGTCTCCCCCGTCCGAAGCACATATCGGATGTCTGGTAACATAGTCTCTATAATCGGATATACATGACCTGGTCACAATATCCCGATTGGTTGCGGCAACACTCAAGAGCACTAGTACCGTATCCTGCGTGACATCAACTCCAATATGACTGAAGTGATACTTCCGTCTTGACATCACACCCAATACACTACGACTCTCTGATAAACCCAGAAATGGTGTACACAGAACCCGTTTAAAGTCCCCTACCACCAAGACCAAAGTCTATCGATTATCGTAAGTATTAGCGATGTAAGTCTCAGGTTAAGACCATACACACCTACCTTGATTTCGGCCTCCCATAGACACATAGTCATAATACCAATGGGATTCCGAGGGGTCTATCCAGAGCGAAGCTGTTTCCCGTACCATCGGTGAAACACGACCTCCTATCGCACTTGCATAAGTATCCAATACTTATATAATGAGAACTATGCCGTTGTGCCCTCACAAACGCGCACAAGTGCAATACTAGCCTATTCCGCATTATCGATGTCCAGTCTCGATAATACTACGGCTAGGGATATTTAATGATTAAACCTTCGGGGACTGATACTGTCTCATATCATTCTCAGTCCAGGTACTAATCATAGGGACCTCTCTTCATTTATATATCTATGGGGATCTAATCACAAATGATGAGACTGCAATTTCCTTGTCACATAGTTAATTTACTACAACAACACAATGATCTGTGCAAATAGTGACGCTATGGGTCATTTTGTCCAACAATAAGGTCCATATGATTAGTTCCTGGATTGAGATGATATGAGACAGTATCAATCCACGAAGGTTTAATCATTAAATATCCCTAGTAGTAGTATTATCGAGATTGGACATCGATAATGCGGAATAGACTAGTATTACACTTGTGCGCGTTGTGAGGGCATAACAGCATAGTTCTCATATATTTGGGTATTGGATACTCATGCAAGTGTAATAGGAGGTTATGTTTTACCGATGGTACGGAAAACAGCTTCGCTCTGGATAGACCCCTCAGAATTCCATTGGTAGTATGACTATGTGTCTATGGATGTCCGAAATCAGGGTAGGTGTATTTGGTCTTAACCTAAGACTTGCACCGCTAATACTTGCGACAATCAATATGCTTTGGTTTTGGTCATCCAGGGCTTTAACCGATTTTGTGTACGCCTCTGCCGGGTATATTGAGAATCGTAGTGTATTGGGTGTGATGTCAAGATGGAAGTATCATTCCAGTCATAGTGGAGATGATGTCACGTAGGATACGGAACTAGTGCTCTTTAGTACTGCAGTCATCGAGATGATATGACTAGGTCATGTTTATCCGATTATAGAGACTAGTTACCAGACATCCGACATGTGCTTCGTACGGGGCAGACACATTCCAGCCCCAGGCCTAGCACGTGACATTCGATACTGGATCGCTATACGCAATACTATGTATACTACGCCTGACATAGATTATATATTCCAGTAAGAATATTTCTGGAGAATTGGGTAGGCACGGTGCTTTGCTAGAAGGCAACTATGTCTTGTAAATCGGTAAGCACGTGGTACGAGGTACGCACGTATTCGGATAATTCGATGACCGTATTTACTGCCAATATATCAATGGATCTCTTGGGTCGCTTCCCAAAGATTCACCGATGACAATTGATTTAAATTAGAATTAATCTGTGATTAATTAAGAGAGAGAATTAATCTGGGATTAATTAAATGAGAGAAAATTAATCTGAGATTAATTGAGGTATTATTTAATCTGGGATTAAATGTGTTCGGAAGAGAGAGATCGCGATTAATTTGGAATTAATCGGTAAAATAAATTTAATAGTTAAATTTGATTTTTCTATTTAATTTATTCGTATGGGCTAAAATTAATATATCGGATATATTAATATGAATTGGATTTCATTACAAAATTAAAGTTGGACTTTAATGCGAACGAATGAATTAATTTACAATTAATTCGTAGACGATGTTCGTAATATATTTGTGCGACATCGTTATTTAATTAAATTAGATTTAATTATTTGGCGACGAAAGTTCGTTTAATCGGATTAAACAGAACCGAGCCGCGGAAAATGTTCGTAGAGATATTTTAATTTTGAATTCAAATGTGGGGCCCACTTCACATGTGGTAGTTGGGAGGGTAGTTGGCATTTATGCCAAGCCACCCACCATTCAACTACCTTAGAATGGTTTTGGCAAAACCATTTACCTAACCACCTTATTTAGGTGAAAAGGGTAAATTAGCTTTTACCAAAACCCTTCTCTCTTTCTCATTTGTGTATGCATGACACAAAAAACACACTTGGAAAAAATGAAACCCTAATACACTCTCAAATGGGCGTGAACTTAGTGTCTATTTCTCTTTGATTTTGTGGAAAAATCAACAAAGCTAGCACTTCATGGAATCAACTAAGGTGATAGGAAAACTAACTCAAGGGTTGGAATCATCACTCAAAGCTTGGAATCAACAAAGGAAGGATCTTGGAGATCTTCAACTCAAAGCTTGGAATCAACAAAGGAAGCATCTTGGAGATCTTCTTCTCAAACTTTTTAAAAGCTCAAATGCATTAAATGTAAGTAATTCTGCAACTTATTTTGAATTTATGAACATGTTTGCATGCTTATTAGATCCTTGGCATGTTCTAGGAACACTAACAATGGTATCAGAGCCAATTTTAAGCATAAAAATTTTAGGGTTCTTGAGTCTAAAATTTGGGGCTTTTGTGTTTTGAGCATGATTTCTTCAAATTGATGCTTTGAGCATGCTTAGATTATGTTAACTTAGAGTTGTGCATGATTAGATTTGAGAAAAATTGATTGGATCAAAATTTTAAATTCCCCTTAGTGTGGCCGAAATACAGTGCCAGTCCACTGCAGTTTTTTGATTTTTTGTAACATGAAATGATGTGTTTAAATGCATGTTTAAATGTTGATTGTTGGTTGATGGATTGGAATCAAAGTCAATAAAGTTTATGTTAAAATCAAAGAGCATGTTGAGCATGAAATGATGTGTTTTGGATTCAATTTTGTGTTGAGCATGAAATGATGAATTTTGGCTTCAATTTGTGTTAAGCATAAATTGATGGATTAAGAATGATTAATTAAGTTATTGGTATTTTGGAAATATTGAGTTTAATTAATTAATCATGGCTAATACACTTTAACTAAAAGTGTGTATTTGGGCTTAATGGGCTTGGTTTGACTAAGTTTGGTTTTGGACTTTTGGATTGGATCCAATTGGGCCCAAAACCAATTCCAGAAAGTCCAAATATATCACTTGGCCCATTAAAGAATTAATTGGGCCTAATGGGCCTAAATGATTTGTTGGCAATAGGGTGATTCCTATTGGGCCTTGGCATTTTGGGTTTGATCCATTATGTCCAAAGCCCATGCCTTAAGAATCAATTAAAAGCCCATTGGACTTTAATTGAAATGACATTGGATGTTATTGGGCCTTTGAGACCCATTAAGATTGGATTTGGAATCCAAGTCTTAAGGCTTATAAGTAAGTGTAAATATTTAATTTGGAATTAGTATTGAATACAAATAAATTGGATTTAAAGTTGTAGTTCGATATAATTCAAGAATACGTACTTTAAGTATTTATTCTTAAACGAGTTGGACTCGTGCAAATCAAATCGTTGTTTGAACATTGGATGGTCATTAATTCAAAGATTAATTAATTGGATTAGATTGATTGAATAACATGATTTGTATGAATACATGAATGTGTTGTATGAATAATGTATATCGGATGGATATTAGAAGGGAGAGGGCAATTTTGGAAATTGTAATAAATTTAGAATTTATTTAAATTGGACCTGCGTGTCCAGCCTTTTATCTCCTTATTCTTTGTATTTCTCTTCTCACCAATTACCCTCAATGTAGATGAGGTTTCTTTATTGTATTAAGTAATTGGGTAGAAGTTAGAATAGTTCTAGCCGGGGAGAGGAAAGTGAGTGATTTGTTCTATGAACAATTTGTGACATATCCATCCGCATATCATTATTAATTTATTTATCGCGCCTTATTATGCTTTTAGAATGCATGCTTAAGGGTGTATGATGAGACCTAATCAAAGATAATAAATTGGTTGCCAATTTACACGCGAAAAACCCTCAAAACATATTAAGCGTTTTTCCTTCCGTTGAGTGATTCTTACTCAAGATCCAAAGTTGGCATTGGTTTTTTGGCCAAAGTCAAGACCTTTGTCAATTGCGGATGTGTTAGAATCATGAAGGCTTTGTTCTATATCGGTGTCTTGTCCAAGTTGTGATTTGTTGGCCAAAGTCAAGATCACTTCTTGTCCATCGACATTGATTATGAAGCTTTCCATGTCAATGGGTTCCGCTTAACTGGGATCATTAAGTTTGTTGTGCCAAAGCCAAGGCTTAGTTGATTCAGAGTAAAAAGGTTAGGTAATATATTCGATATATTGGCATATATAAGATATATGTTTCGGACTTGGATGTCCACCTACTGGATCTAGGAATTGGATGAGATCCAATTGATCTTAGAGATCTACCTAGTTAAGTATCATACAATTTGTTGGCCAAAGTCAAGATTGTGTGTTATTTAACGGGATCCTAGCCCACTAGGAAACTAGGTTTCCGAGTACTCAACAGAGGGTTAGAGGCTCGCCGAAAAATAGTGGGAGGCGAGAATTAAATTTGCAATATTCGTTAATTACTTGCCATACGCGCTCAATCAAATATCATTCGTCAAATATATATATTTATTAGTTGGACTAATATTTAATTGTTGTTTAATAAATAGTTGGACTGTATTCAAACTACTTCATTTATAGTTGATTATATAATTAGATTATAGTAATCAATATATTTGATTTTACCCTTCGTTTATAGTTGATTATATAATTGGATTATAGTAATCAATATATTGAATTTTACCGATAATTTATAGTTGATTATATAATTGGATTATAGTAATCAATATATATTTGATTTTAACCAATAAAAGTATACTTGATTATATAGTTGGACTATAGTAATCATTATATTAAATAGTACCTGAAATCATTGATTAAATAGTTGGACTATTATAATCAAGATAAATTGAAAGATTAGTGTTTAAAACATAATCCTAGTGAAAATGTGTTTAAACGACTTTATTTTCAAATTGGGAATAAATTTCAGGATAGTCCTGAAAACTAAGAAGTTACTTTATTTGATAAAATAACATATTAGGCCTAAGCCCAGAGTTAAGCAAATAGTATAGCATGATCTTTGGAAAATTCATGTGATGATAACTTTAGTGCTTGATCCATTATACTTGTCAAAATGACTCCTTAATTTCCTATTCAAAACTAAGGATTAGATCCTTAAAGTATGATGAAGAAATTGAAGGATCATCATAGATCTATTCTTAGATCTTAGAAGTATTAAATTGCAATTATAAACTCTTGGAGAGTTAATGGCTATTCTCAAGGAGATAAAGCCAAAGTTTGCAATAAGGCAAGTAGTGCAATGCGCACCTTACTTCGATATTTTAGAAACCCAAGGCTTGGCCAAAGGCTTCTGGGATATAGAAAAGGGCAAAGGCAAAATCATTACTGTCTTCTAGGAAGACAAAAGAAATATCCCAAGATGTCTGCTAAACTGTTGCAAATGGGATCACTGAAGCGTGACTGCCGTATGGACAAAGCAGACATGAAGGAATTGAAGACGAGCAAGGCTCTGACTTCAAATATGTTTGTCATAATATGTTCACTACTAGTATTAAAATTGGATTTTAAAATACTAATTGTGATACATAAATATGCATTTATGTGCAGAATCTGCTATGAGCAGGATACTGACTTCAATTGAGATTAATCTGCGAATCGGAAACGGGACGAAAGTCGCTGTTTTACCGTAGATACCTAAGTTTAGGAACTACCCTTCGGGTGTGTACTTAAATTAGGAAACTGTTATAATGTAACTAGTTTGACTAGAAACATCATCTCTATATCAGGTTTAACCCGTTGTGGGTATACCTTTATATTCTAGAACACTAAAATGTTTTATTTTATAAAGATGATATTGAGATAAACACATTAGATGTGAGTACCAGTATTTATATTTTGAATATAAATAAATCTCAAACATATAATATGACGAACAAATAGCTTAAACTGATTTGATCAGATAAGACTTATTTGTGGCAGTGTTATCTGGGACACATTAAACAAGACTCGTATATCCACACTTTTGAAGAGTGGATACTAGGACAGATTTGATTCCATTTAAATGATGTCTACGAATCTAGTTTATTAGGTAAAGTACCTAAAATACCTTTTACTTGGTAAAAGTGTAAGTGCCATCAATCTGTTAGCCCTCGTTCATAGTGACGAAAGTGGGGCCATGTCTGGCCAGGCTAAATGTGGAAATGAATGTTTCGTGACCTTTACGGATGTGGCATCGCGTTATGGTTATGTGTCTCTTGTGAAACACAAATCGGAAACTCTTAGAGTTTCGACACGAAATAGACAAACGGATCGGCTAAAGTATTAAAACCATCACAGTAAGACCGAGATGGAAAATACTTAAGCAATAAGTTTCTCAAGTACTTGAAAGAGTATAATATTCTTTCAATGAGGACTCCTCCTGGAACACGTCAATTTGACGGTGTGTCCAAACGGAGAAACCGAATTTTGTTAGACATGATAAGGTTAATCATGAGTCGCTCTGAGCTACCATTTTCCTTCAAATGGATAAGCATTAACAATGCAATACTTATTTTGAATAAGGTTCCATGAAAATATGTTAGACAGAATTTCATATTAGATATGAACAGGAAAGAAACTGGGATTTCTCACTCCTAATGATTTGGGAATGCTGGGCATACGTTTGGATGATACCAAACTAGAACCCAAATCGGCTAAGTGCCTAAATTGTATGTTATCCTAGGGAAAACAAAGTATAGTAATTATACATCTCGCATGAGAACAATGTAATTGTTGCTCGCCATGCGTTTTTCCTAAGAGGAATACCTATATCCAGTGGTAAGTGGGAGGATAGTAAAACTCGATGAAAATCGGAGTAATACTGTTCAAGGCACCTAGTCCTTAATGGAACAGAAACAGTTCATCAAGGATGAAACTGTACCACAATCTTCGAATACACAAGAACCGCGTTAGTCGGAGAGAGTCAGAAAACAACCTGGGAGGTATGGGTTTCTGATCACACCTCATAAAAATATCAATCTTATTGAGGAAGACGAACTGACTACATATGAGGAAGTGATAAAAGGTATCGACTCCCCATTATGGCAAAGTGCCATGAAGTCCGAAATGGATTCCATGTATACCAACTATGTTTAGAGACTAGTTGTTGTACCGCAAGGCATTGTGCCTATTGGTACTATATAAGTCTTCAAGGAAGACATACATGGATGGCAGCATACCAACGTACTAAGCTAGGCTTGTAGCGAAAAGGTATCGTTATCAACATTGTGTCGATTACAATGAAACCTTTTACCTGTTACCATGGATAAATCCATTTGGACAATGCTTGCTGATGCTGCATGTTTCATTAATGAAATATGGCAGCTGAACGTCAAAATCACTTTCCTTAAATAGGAACCTTTTTTTTGAGGATGTTTATAACATCCTGACGGTTTTTTCGTACCAAAACTAGCAAATAAGATTTGCAGGTTATTCGATCCATGTTTGGATTGAAGCAAGCATTAGGTTCTTGGAATTATCGTTTTGATGTAATCATAATGGTTTATGATTTAATTCAAAACGAGAAATGATTCTTGTGTATATAAGGAGGTTAGTGGGAGCGCACTGACAATGATGTCCTAATAATGATGATATGTCATTTCTTGGAAATGATATTCCCATATTACAATCGGTGAAAGCTTGGCTTTCATTAAAATTCTCCGCAGAATTCTTGGGAGTAACAACCTTTATTCTAGGAATAAAGATCTACTGAGTTAGATCTAAAAGTTGTTAACACTCTCTGAGAACTCGTACATTGAAAAATTACGTGACCTGGTGTCTCATACGCTTTGAGCATATGAAGTCACAAACAGGTCAATCCAAGTGATAGTCACTGGATTGATATTAAGAACATCCGTTAGTATCTTAGAGAACTAAGGATGATGTCTTAAACTATGGAGAATGAGAACTTGAAGTGACCGGGATCACTACTGCAAGTTTCCTAACTGATAATAATAACGGTACTATACAGTTTGAATAACGGAACAATAAGCTGGAAATCTTCCAAGCAAGATATTGTTGCCAAATAAACAACAAATGCGGGTTATTGCTGCGGCTGAGGCAGCAATAAAAGCCATTTGGGTCGATAATAAATCTAATAAAATTAGATATAGTTCTGTTAGAAGCTGAGCTAGGCGTCAGCACAGACAAAAGAATTAATGGTCTCATCAACGATCCAGATATATACTTTGACTATTCATCTGATTCGTTCAGATCATACATCGTGGCGATGTGATGTTCGTATAAATCGCATCAGACGATAATCATGCAAATCCGCTGACGAAATCCTTTCCTCAGTAGTTTGAGCGAACCGTACATAGTTCGGGTGTATGACATTCAAGTGACTGGCTATAGGCCAAGTGGGAGATTGTTGGACAATTATGACCCATAACGTCACTATTTGTACAGATCATGGTGTTGTTGTACAAATTAACTATGTGACAAAGGAAATTGCTCTTTTATCATTTGTGATTAGATCACCATAGATGTATAAATGATAGAAGGTCCATATGATTAGTTCCTGGATTGAGATGATATGAGACAGTATCAATCCACGAAAGTTTAATCATTAAATATCCCTAGTCGTAGTATTATCGAGATAATGTGGAATAGACTAGTATTACACTTGTGTGCGTTGTGAGGGCATAACGACATAGTTCTCATATATTTTGGTATTGGATACTCATACAAGTGTAATAGGAGGTTGTGTTTTACCGATAGTATGGAAAACAGCTTCGCTCTAGATAGACCCCTCGGAATTCCATTGTTAGTATGACTATGTGTCTATGGAAGTCCGAAATCAGGGTAGGTGTATTTGGTCTTAACTTGAGACTTGCACCGCTAATACTTGCGACAATCAATATGCTTTGGTTTTGGTCGTCCAGGGCTTTAACCGGTTCTGTGTACGCCTATGCTGGGTATATTGAGAATCGTAGTGTATTGGGTGTGATGTCAAGACAGAAGTATCATTCCAGTCATAGTGGAGATGATGTCACGTAGGATACGGAACTAGTGCTCTTTAGTACTGCAATCATCGAGATGATATGACTAGGTCATGTTTATCCGATTATAGAGACTAGTTACCAGACATCCGACATGTGCTTCGTACGGGGCAGACACATTCCAGCCCCAAGCCTAGCACGTGACATTCTATACTGGATCGCTATACGCAATACTACGTATACTACGTATACTATGTCTGACATAGATTATATATTCCAATAAGAATATTTCTGGAGAATTGGGTAGGCACGGTGCTTTGCCAGAAGCCAACCATGTCTTGTAAATCTGTAAGCACGCGGTACGAGGTACGCACGTATTCAGATAATCCGATGACCGTATTTACTGCCAACATATCCAGGGATCTCTTGGGTCGCTTCCCAAAGATTCACCGATGATAGTTGATTTAAATTAAAATTAATCTGGGATTAATTAAGAGAGAGAATTAATCTGTGATTAATTAAAATTGAGAAAATTAATCTGAGATTAATTGAGGTATTATTTAATCTGGGATTAAATGTGTTCGGAAGAAAGAGATCGCGATTAATTTGGAATTAATCGGTAAAATAAATTTAATAGTTAAATTTGATTTTTCGATTTAATTTATTCGTATAGGCTAAAATTAATATATCAGATATATTTATATGAATTGGATTTCATTACGAAATTAAAGTTGGACTTTAATGCGAACGAACGAATTAATTTACAATTAATTCGTAGACGACGTTCGTAATATATTTGCGAGGCATCGTTGTTTAATTAAATTAGATTTAATTATTTGGCGACGAAAGTTCGTTTAATCGGATTAAATGAAACCGAGCTGCGACAAATGTTCGTAGAGACATTTGAATTTTGAATTCAAATGTGGGGCCCACTTCACATGTGGTAGTTGGGACCCAACCACCTTGTTTTGGTGAAAAGGGTAAATTAGCTTTTACCAAAACCCTTCTCTCTTTCTCATTTTTGTATGCATCACACAAAAAACACACTTGGAAAAAATGAAACCCTAATACACTCTCAAATGGGTGTGAACTTGGTGTCTCTTTCTCTTTGATTTTGTGGCAAAATCAACAAAGCTATCACTTCATGGAATCAACTAAGGTGATAGGAAAACTAACTCAAGGGTTGGAATCATCACTCAAAGCTTGGAATCAACAAAGGAATGATCTTGGAGATCTTCAACTCAAAGCTTGGAACACTAACATTGTTGTTTGGGACACAATCATACAAGACTCGTATATCCACACTTTCGAAGAGTGGGTACTAGGACTGATTTGATTCTATTCAAATAAAGTCTACGAATCTAGTTTATTGGGCAATGTGCCTATAACACTATTTACTTGGTAAAATTGTAAATGCCACCGATCTGTTAGCCCTAGTTCATAGTGAAGCAAGTGGGCCCATGTCTAGCTAGGCTAGATGTGGATATGAATATTTCGTGACCTTACGGATGTGGCATCACGTTATGGTTATGTGTTTCTTTTGAAGAACACAAATCAGAAACTTTTAAGTTTCGACACGAAATAAACAAACAGATCAGCTAAACAGTGCAGAACTTATTTAGAATAAGGTTCCATAATAATCTGTTTGACAGATTTCATATTAGATATTAACTGGAAAGAAATCGGGTTTCACATTCCTGATAATTTGGGTATGCTAGACATACGTTTGGATGATACCAAACTAAAACCCAAATTGGATAAGTGCCAATTATAGGTTATCCTATGGATACCAAAGTATAATACTTATACATCTCACAAGAGAACAATTAGATTGTTGCTCGCCATGCGATTTTCCTGAGAGGAATACCGATATGCAGTGGTAAGTGGGAGGATAGTAAAACTCGATGAAAATCGGAGTAATACTATTCAAAGCACCGAGTCCTAATGGAACACAAAATAGTTCATCAAGGATGAAAGTATTACCAATAATCTTCGAATACACAAGAACCGTGTAAGTCACAGAGAGTCAGAAAATAACCTGGGGTATGGGTTTCTGATCTCACCTAATAAAAATGTCCATCTTATTGAGGTATACCAACTGACTACGTATGAGGAAGTGATACAAGGTATCGACTCCATATTATGGGAAAGTGCCATATGATCCGAAATGGATTCCATGTATATCAACAAGTTTGGATACTAGTTGATGTACCGCAAGGCATTGTGCCTATTGGTACTGTATAAGTCTTCAAGAAAGACATACATGGTTGGCAACATACCAACGTATAAAGCTAGGCTTTTAGCGGAAAGGTATCGCTATCAATATTGTGTTGATTACGATTCAACCTTTTACCTATTGCCACAGTAAATCCATTTGGAGAATGCTTGCTAAAGCTGCATGTTTCATGTGTGAAATATGTCAGCTTTATGGAAAAATCGCTTTCCTGAAAAGGAAACCTTTTGGAGGATGTTTAAAACATCCTGTCGGTTTTGTCGTACCTTAACTAGCAAACAAGGTTTGCGGGTTATTCGATCCATGGGTGGATTGAAGCAAGCATAGGTTCTTAGAATTATCGTTTTGATGTAATCATAATAGTTTATGATTTAATTCAAAACGAAAATGATTCTTGTATATGTAAGAGGCTTAGTGGGAGTGCACTGCCAGTGGCTGTCCTATAAAATAATGATAATACGTCATTTCTTGGAAATGATATTCCCATAAAATAACTATCGGCGAAAGCTTGGCTTTCGAAAACTCTCCGTGGAATCGTACATTGAAAAATGTACGCGACCTGGTGTCTCATACGCTTTGAGCATATGGATTCACAAACAGGCCAATCCAAGTGATAGTCACTGGATTGAGGTTAAGAACATCTGTTAGTATCTTAGAGATCTAAGGATGTTACTTTAAACTATGGAAATGGAGAACTTGAAGTGACTAGGATCACTGTAGCAAGTTTCCTAACCGATAAAGACGACTAAAAGTCGCATACGGTACTATACAGTTTGAATAACGGAACAATGAGCTGGAAATCTTCCAAGCAAGATAATGTTACCGAATAAACAACAAATGCCGGTTATTGCTGCAGTTGAGGCAGGAATAGAAGCCTTCTAGGTCGATAACAAAATCGAATTAGATTAGATATAATTCTGTTAGCAGCTGAGCTAGGCATTATCACAGGCTAAAGAATTAATGGTCTCATCAACTATCTAGATACATACTTCGACTATTCATTTGATTCGTTCGGATCATACATCGTGGCGATGTGATGATCGAATAAATAGCATCAGACGATAATCATGCAAATCCGCTGACGAAAGTATTTTCTCAGAAATTTGAGCCAACCGTACATAGTTCGGGTGTTAGACACTCGAGTGACTGGCTATAGGCCAAGTGGGAGATTGTTGGACAATTATGACCCATAGCGTCACTATTTGTGCAGATAATGGTGTTGTTGTACAAATTAACTATGTGACAAAGGAGATTGCACTCTTATCATTTTTTATTAGATCACCTAGATGTATAAATGATAGGAGGTTCTATGATTTGTTCGTGGATTGAGAATGATATGAGACAGTATCAGTCCACGAAGGATAAATCATTAAATATCCCTAGTCAGAGCATTGTCGAGATTGGACATCGATAAATGCGTAAAATACTAGTATTACACTTTTGCGCGTTGTGAGGGCACAACGACATAGTTCTCATATATTTGGGTATAGGATACTCATGCAAGTGTAATAGGAGGTTGTGTTTTACCGATGGTACGGGAAATAGCTTCGCTCTGGATAGACCCCCTCAGAATTTCATTGGTAGTATGACTATGTGTCTATGGAAGTCCGAAATCAGGGTAGGTGTATTTGGTCTTAACCTGAGACTTGCACCGCTAATACTTGCGACAATCAATATACTTTGGTTGCCGTCGTCTAGGGCTTTAACAGGTTCTGTGTGTGCCAATGCTGGGTATATTGAGAATCGTAGTGTGTTGGGTGTGATGTCAAGACAGAAGTGTCACTCCAGTCATATGGAGATGATGGTCACGTAGGATACGGTACTAGTACTCTTAAGTACTGCAGTCATCGGGATAAAATGACAAGGTCATGTTTATCCGATTATAGACACTAGTTACCAGACATCCGACATGTGCTTCATACGGGGCAGACATAATTCCAGCCCCAGGCCTAGCACGTGATCATTCGATACTGGACAGAAATACGCAATACTACGTATAATACGTCTGATATAGATCCTTTATTCCTGTAAGGATATTTCCAGAGAATTGGGTAGGCATGACGCTTTGCTAGAGGCCAACCTTGTCTTGTAAATCGGTAAAACATAGTACTTGGTACTTACGTGTTCGGATAGTCCGACGACCGAATTTACTGCCAACATATCCGGGGATCTCATGGGTCGCTTCCCAAAGATTCACCGATGACGTATGACTAGCACTCTAAATTAATCTGGGATTAATTAGATGAGAGAGAAAATTAATCTGGGATTAATTACGGAGATATTTTATCTAGGATAAAATATCAGTTAAAAAAAGAGAACGATTAATTTGGAATAATTGATTAATTAAAATATATTCGATATATTAAACGAAATTGGATTTCGACACGGAATTAAAATAAGATTTTAATTCGGGCGAACGAATTAATTTAGAATTAATTCGTTAGCAACTTGAGTAGTGATTTCGCTAGGTGTAATCGTTTAATTACGTCGCAACGGAAAATTCGTTAATTTGGAATTAGTGAACCCGAGCCAGGGATTGTTTGCGAGCGCATTCGTATTTAGAATTTGAATGCGGCACGTAAGTCAAATCAAGCGTCAAATCGCTAGTCGCATCAAGTGTCAAATCACTTGTCACTTTGAGTGTTGTGACTTGACAACTTGTGATTGATGTGATTGAGTGATGTCTGTGGTTGGCATTTAAAGCTTTAAATATTTGACTTTTTAAAGCTAAAATGTTTTATATATGTTAAAGATTGATTTTAGAAATCAATTACAATTTTACACAACACACTTTCATCTCTCTTTTCTCTCATTCTTCCTCTCGTCTCACACGCCATTTCTTATTTTCTTTACTGGTTTGACCCTGACAAAGAAGAAAGTGGGAAGCCAAGAGTCGCGATTTTGTGGCAAAATCGGGAGTGCTAGCACACTACGAAGTCATGCGAAGGTGATAGGAAAGTCCACCCATGAGCCGAGAATCGTTCGACGAAGCTTGGAGCTTGATGAAGTTGATCAAAAAGGCCGAAACCAGTGAGCACTGGCAGTGAACTGTCGAGCAGTCCAAGAGTTGTTACCTCTGCGTCCCTCAACCGATTGATGTAAGTATTCCGCAACTTCGTCGATTTGTATTCGCACATATTTCATGCTTATTATTGATCTTGGGACCTAAATAGAAACCAACAGTATCCTCATTTAGTCAAGTTTTAAATAGTTTATATACTATAATTAAGGAAGATTAATCTAAATAGCAATAATAAAAGATTTACCTTTCACCCCAGCAAAGGGGAATTACCTCCTCATTGCTTGAAAAATAAAAACTGAAAAAGTAAAGAAAGGAAAGGATTGTGCGTAAAAGTAAATTGCGGAAAGTAAAAACTAAAAAATAAAGAAAAGAAAGTGCGAAAGCGGAAATTAATTACTGAAAGCTGTAAATAAATAAACAAGATACAATCTTCTTATATATTCTTTAGGAATTTCAAAGAAGAAAGTATGAATTTACAAATGAAATGGCTTGGTATTTATAGGCAAAATTTTGCCTCCATCAAATCATCCACCAAATCCATTATTAATTGTTTCACTAATTGCTCCACCAAATCCATTATTAATTGCTCCACTAATTGCTTATCATGTTTGGTGGTGATTTGATAATTTTTATTATTTATTTATTAATTTATTTTTTGCTTTGAAAATGATTGAAAATGACTTTAATAATTACACACAACACACTTCTGGATGGTTCATCAATTTCGGGCATGAAATCTTCAGAATTAGAAATTATTTTGTCTTTAAAGGTTGTAGATCTTTGAGTCTTAGTTAATCTGGAACTTGAATCAACTCAATCCGATATCGGAATAAAACGTTATGCCCAAAATACGACAGGTGTGAAAAATTCGAATTTCCAAAACTGTACTTTGTCAAAAACGCTCTTTCAAGTTTCCAATCTCCAAAATTAAAATATTAAGTCCAATAATTGCCCTTATTTGACCCATATTTTGTCCTAAATGATTTCATTGAGACCCGATATTATTTTATCTACAAAATAAACTAAAACACATCAAAACATTCATCAAACCCGAGAAACTAAACAAAATATTAAGTTAAAGGGGCGATAAATATTGATATATTTTTCGCTCATCACACCCCCAAACCTAACATTTTGCTAGTCCTCGAGCAAAACAACAAAAAATATATTAAACTATTGAAGAGCGAATACCAGGACTGATTTGATTCCATTCAAATAAAGTCTACGAATCTAGTCTATTTGGGCAAAGTGCCTAAAACACTATTTACTTGGTAAAAGTGTAAATGCCACCGATCTGTTAGCCCTACTTCATAGTGAAGCAAGTGGGCCCATGTCTAGCTAGGCTAGATATGGATATGAATATTTCGTGACCTGTACGGATGTGGCATCGCGTATGGTTATGTGTTTCTTTTGAAACACAAATCGGAAACTTTTAGAGTTTCGACACGAAATAGACAAACAGATCGGCTAGAGTATTGAACCGTCACGGTAAGACCGTAATAAAAAATACTTAAGCAATAAGTTTCTAGTATACATGAAAGAGTATAGTATTCTTTCAAATGAGGACTCCTCTTAGAACACGTCAGTTTGACGGTGTGTCCGAACGGATTAACCGAATTTTGTTAGACATGATAAGGTTAATCACGAGTCGCTCTGAGCTACCATTTCCTTCGACGGATATGCTAAACAGTGCAAGAACTTATTTTGAATAAGGTTCCATAAAATCTATTTGACAGATTACATATTAGATATGAACGGGAAAGAAACCGGGTTTCTCATTCCTGATAATTTGGGTATGCTAGGCATATGTTTGGATGATACCAAACTAAAACCCAAATAGGATAAGTGCCAAATGTAGGTCATCCTAGGGATACCGTAAGTATTGTACTTATACACCTCACAAGAGAACAATTAGATTGTTGCTCACCATACGTTTTTCCTGATAGGAATACCGATATGCAGTGGTAAGTGGGAGGATAGTATAACTCGATGGAAATCAGAGTAATACTGTTCAAGGCACCGAATCTTAATAGAACACAAATAGTTCATCAAGGATGAGACTATTACCATTAATCTTCGAATACACAAGAACCGCGTAAGTCGGACAGAGTCGGAAAAAAAACCTGGGGTATGGGTTTCTGATCTAACCTTATAAAGATGTGAATCTTATTGAGGAATACCAACTGACTACGTATGAGGAAGTGATACAAGATATCAACTCCCCAATTATGGAAAAGTGCCATATAATCCGAAATGGATTCCATGTATATCAACCAGTTTGGATACTAGTTGATGTACCACAAGGCATTGTGCCTAATTGTACTTAAAAGTCTTCTAGGAAGACATACATGGATGGCAACATACCAATGTATAAAGCAAGGCTTTAACGGAAAGGTATCGTTATCAACATTGTGTTGATTACGATTCAACCTTTTACCTGTTGCCACGGTAAATCCATTTGGATAATGCTTGTTATTCGATCCATGATTGGATTGAAGCAAGCATTAGGTTCTTAGAATTATCGTTTTGATATAATCATAATGGTATATGATTTAATTCAAAACGAAAATGTTTCTTGTGTAAATAAGAGGGTTAATGGGAGCGCACTGACAGTGGCTGTCCTATAAAATAATGATAATACGTCATTTCTTGGAAATGATATTCCCATAAAATAAATATCGGCGAAAGCTTGGCTTTCGAAATACTCTCCTAGAAACCGTACATTGAAAATGTACAACACCTGGTGTATCATACTCTTTGAGCATATGGATTCACAAACAGGGCAATCCGAGTGATAGTCACTGGATTAATGTTAAAAACATCCATTAGTATCTTAGAGAACTAAGAATGCTGTCTTAGTCTATGGAGAAGGAGAACTTGAAGTGACTGGGATCACTGTAGTAAGTTTCCTATAAATGATAAAGATGACTAAAAGTCACAAACGATACTATATAGTTTGAATAACGGAACAGTGAGCTGGAAATCTTCCGAGCAAGATTCTGTTTCCGAATAAACAACAAATACGGATTATTGCTGCAGCTGAAGTAGGAATAGAAGCTATTTGGGTCGATAATAAATCTAATTAGATTAGATATAGTTCTGTTAGTGGCTGAGCTAGGCGTCAGCACAGACTAAGGAATTAAAGGTCTCATCGACGATCCAGATATATACTTCTATATTCATCTGATTCGTTCGGATCATACATCGTGGCGATGTGATGATCATGTAAATCGCATCGGATGATAATCATGCAAATCCGCTGACGAAAACCTTTTCTCAGCAGTTTGAGCCAACCGTACATAGTTCGGGTGTTAGACACTCGAGTGACTGGCTATGTGCCAAGTGGGAGATTGTTGGATAATATGACCCATAGCGTCACTATTTGTACAGATCATGGTGTTGTTGTACAAATTAACTATGTGACAAAGGAGATTGCACTCTTATCATTTGTGATTAGATCACCTTAGATATATAAATGATGAGAGGTCCCTATGATTTGTTCCTGGACGGAGAATGATATGAGACAGTATCAGTCCACGTAGGATAAATCATTAAATATCCCTAGTCGTAGTATTATCGAGACAGGACATCGATAATGCGGAATAGGCTAGTATTACACTTGTGCGCGTGTGAGGGCACAACTGCATAGTTCTCATATATTTAAGTATTGGATACTTATGCAAGTGCGATAGGAGGTTGTGTTTCACCGATGGTACGGGAAACAGCTTCGCTCTGGATAGACCCCTCGGAATCCCATTGGTATTATGACTATGTGTCTATGGGAGTCCGTCATCAGGGTAGGTGTATTTGGTCTTAACCTGAGACTTGCACCGCTAATTCTTACGATAATCGGTAGACTTTGGTCTTGGTGGTACGGGGCTTTAACCGGTTCTGTGTACACCACTTCTGGGTTTATCAGAGAGTCGTAGTGTATTGGGTGTGATGTCAAGATGGAAGTATCACTTCAGTCATAGTGGAGATGATGTCACGCAGGATACGGTACTAGTGCTCTTGAGTGATGCGCATCCAATCATGATATTATGACCAGGTCATGAATATCTGATTATAGAGACTAGTTACCAGACATCCGACATATGCTTCGGACGGGGCAGACACTTATCCAGCCCCAGCCCTAGCACGTGACTATCCGATACTGAGCCGATATACACAATACTACAGTATACTACGCTTGATACAGATCTATATATTCCTGTAAGAATATTTCTGGAGAATTGGGTAGGCATGGCGCTTTGCTAGAAGCCAACCTTGTCTTGTAAATCGGTATAAACGTAGTATGAGGTACTTACGTGTTCGGATAGTCCGATAACCGTATTTACTGCCAACATATCCGGGGATCTCATGGGTCGCTTCCTGAAGATTCACCGATGATGTATGACTCGCACTATGATTAATCTGGGATTAATTAGTAGAGAGAGAAGATTATTTCTAGAGAGAGAAAATTAATCTGGGATTAATTGCGGAGATATTTTATCTGGGATAAAATATTAATTAAATAGAGAGAACGATTAATTTGGAATTAATCGGTAAAAATAATATATTCGATATATTATATGAAATTGGATTTCGACGCGGAATTTAAATTGGATTTTAATTCGGGCAAACGAATTAATTTAGAATTAATTCGTTAGCGACATGAATAGTGAATTCGCTAGGCGTAATCATTTAATTACGACGCGACGGAAAATTCATTGATTTGGAATTAGCGAACCCGAGCCCGAGAGTGGTTGCGAGCGCATTCGCATTTCGAATTCGAGTGCGGCACGTAAGTCACATCAAGCGTCAAATCGCTAGTCGCATCAATTGTCAAATCACATGTCACTTTGAGTGATGTGACATGATATGTTGTCACTTTAATAAAGTGACTTGATGTGATAGGTAAAAGTAAAAAGCATTGATTGATTGTTGCTTTTTGACTTTTTGGAATAAGGAAAATGTTTAATACATATGTTTATTTATTTTTGGAAAATAAATAATAGATATATGTAACTTTTTCTCTCTCTCTCTCTCTTATAAAATATTCGGTCCTCTCTCCTTGGACAAGGGCTTCACGCCATTTTCATTTTCTTCCTCTCCTCTCTCGGCTTTGAGCCAATTTCTTCACTCTTCTTCTCCAATTTTGGTTGGGCGTGAGAAGCATGAAAGAAACCTAGTGCTAGCACACACACATGGGTTATATTATGGTGATAGGGAAACGAATTTGTGAGCATGGAAAATTTTGAAGCTTGGAGCTTCAATGGTGATGACCATGGCCGAATCTTGGAGGTGCTTCAACCATCAAAACCGCATAGCTCACTGCACTTGGAAGCCATTGCCGAGCCTAGGAGAAATGGAAAAAACTTGTGTTCTTGGCATCTCAAACCAATCATTGTGAGTATTTGTTTCCGCCATTATTCCTTGATGTGTTCATGCGATTTTATGCTTGTTTTGGATGATTCTTGGGACCTAATTAGGAACTCAACAGGCCGAACAAATGAACCTAGGATTAACTCATGGTAATTTTAATATTTGACAATTGGATATGTTAAATGCATGAAATGAATATTGATTGTTGATTTAATTGGATTGAAATCAAAATGGGGTATTATTTCTTGCAATTGCCGTGACATATAACATGTTGGAATGAGTTGATTTTGCTACAATTTGTGTTGGACATGAATTGGATGATTAAAGCATGATTAATTAGTTTAATTGGTGTTTTGGAAATATTGGATTAATTAATTAATTGTGGTAATTGCACTTTAATTAGATTAATATGTAATTTTGAATAATATGTTAATTTAATTTGTTGTATTTGGGCTAAATGGGCTTGGTTGGGCCAGCATGGTTTTGGAAAATTGGATTGGATCCAAATTGGGCCTAAAACCATTTCCATAATGTCCAAATATAACTTTTGGGCCTTTAATAATTTAATTGGGCCTAATGGGCCTAAATTGATTTTTGGCATAGGGTGATTCCTATTTGGGCCTTGGTATTTTGGGTTTGATCCATTATGGCCAAAGCCCATGCTTAAAGAATCAATTGAAAGCCCATTGGACTTTAATTGAATAGTATTGGATTTTAATTGGGCCTTTGAGACACATTTGGATTGGATTTGGAATCCAAGTCTAAAAGGCACTATTAAAAGGTGTAATTATTATTTTGGAATTAAATATGAATTAGTATTGGATACAATTTAAATTGGATTTAAAATTGTAGTTCGATATAATTCAAGAATACGTACTTTGAGTATTTGTTCTTAAACGAGTTGGACTCGCGCAAATCAAATTATTGTTTAAACATTGGATGGTCATTAATTAAAGATTAATTAATTGGATTAGATTGATTGATAGCATGCTTTGTGTGAATACTTGGATGTATTTTTATGAATAATGTATATTGGATGGATATTAGTTGGGTGGGGAAATTTTGGAAATTATTGTAAGTATGGTACTTATTTGAAATTGGACCTGCGTGTCCAGCCTTTCGCCTCCTTATCTCTTTGTATTTCTCTTCTTACCAATTCTCTTCAATGCAAATGAGGTTTCTTTAATGTATTATGTAATTGGGTAGAACTAAGTAAATTGTTAGCGGGAGAGAGGAAATAGAGTGATTTGTTATAGGAACAAATTGTATTATATATCCATCCGTATATCATTATTAATTTTATTCGCGCCTTATTATGCTTTTAGAATGCATGTATTAAGGGTGTATGATGAGACCTAATCAAAGATAATAAGTTGGTTGCCATTTTACGCGAAAAACCCTCATTAAATATTAAGTGTTTTCCTTCAATTGAGTGGTTCTTTCTCAAGATCCAAGATTGACATAGGTTTGTGTTGGGTTTCTATATTAGTCCCAAGGATCATTCAAGCAATAAAATCATGTGTGAATACAATAAGAAGTATGGCGGAATCATACTTACATAGATCGGATTAGGCGATGAGTTTAACACAAAAATCTTCAAGCTTTCGGCAATGGTCATTTTGTGCTCCTTATCTTTTCGGTCACCACCTCCATGGATGCTCCAAGCTCCAAGTTTTGTGTTGTGATTCCATGCTCATGAATAGGTTTCCCTATCACCTATGGATGACCTTTCATGTGCTAGCATTGGAAAGATTTGCCACAAATCTTCCATCTATTTCTTGTTATTTTCGGCCTAGCCAAGAAAATGGAGAAAGAAGAAGTTTGGCCCTTGGCCGATTGTGGGAGAGAGAAAGGGGAGGAAATGTGTTGGTTGTATTTTGGTTTCCAAAACCTAAAATGAACTTGTCCAAAAGTGTTACAAAATTTTTGGTATTAGGCTTTCAAAAAGTCAAACAAAAATTTGGAGCCAAATTTTGCAATTAATGCCTTCCAACTACTCACATCACTCATGAACAGTGACTGGTTGTCAATCACTCAAAGTGACAAGACATCCATCATATGAATGACGAGTGATGTGACGCGTGATGTGACTTGTGGGCTGCACTTGAATTCGAAATGCGAGTGGGCCCGCAAACACTCCCGGGCTCGGGTTCGCTAATTCCAAATTAACGAATTTACCATTGCAACGTAATTAAATCAAATTAAAATAAATAATTTTGCCTAGCAAAATTATTATTAATGTCGCTAACGAATTAATTCTAAATTAACTCGTTCGCCCGAATTAAAATCTAATTTTAATTCCGTGTCAAAATCCAATTTCGTATAATATATCGAATATATTATTTTATCGATTAATTCCAAATTAATTGTTTTCTCTATTTAAATAATATTTTATCCCAGATAAAAAATCTCTGTAATTAATCCCAGATTAATTTTCTCTCTCTTATAATTAATCCCAGATTAATAAAGTGCGAGTCAAACGTCATCGGTGAATCTTCGGGAAGCGACCCATGAGATCCTTGGATATTTGGTAGTAAATCCCGTCGTCGGACTATCCGAACACGTACATACCTAGTACTACGTTTTTACCGATTTACAAGACATGGTTGGCTTCTAGTAAAGCACCGTGCCTACCCAATTCTCCAGAAATATTCTTATAGGAATATGTGATCTATATCAAGCGTAGTATACGTAGTATTACGTATTTCGATCCAGTATCGGATGTCACGTGCAAGGCCTAGGACTGGAATTGTGTCTGCCCCGTACGAAGCACATATCGGATCTCTGGTAACTAGTCTCTATAATCGGATAATCATGACCTAGTCATATTATCCCAATGACTGCAATAGATAAGAGCACCAATTCTGTATACTACGTGATCATCATCTCCACTATGACTGGAGAGATACTTCCGTCTTGACATCACACCCAATACACTACGATTCTCAATATACCCAGAAGAGGCGTACACAGAACCTGTTAAAGCCCTGGATGACCAAAACCAAAGTATATTGATTGTCGCAAGTATTAGCTGTGCAAGTCTCAGGTTAAGACCAAATACACCTACCCTGATTCGGACTTCCATAGACACATAGTCATACTGCCAATGGAATTCCGAGGGGTCTATCCAGAGTGAAGCTGTTTCCGTACCATCGGTAAACACAACCTCCTATTACACTTGCATGAGTATCCTATACCCAAATATATGAGAACTATGCCGTTATGCTCCCACAACGCGCACAAGTGTAATACTAGTCTTTTACGCATTATTGATGTCCAATCTCGATAATACTCTGACTAAGGATATTTAATGATTAAACCTTCGTGGATATATACTGTCTCATATAATCTCAATCCGGAACTAATCATATGGACCTTTTATCATTTATACATCATGGTAATTAATTACAAATGATAAAAGGGCAATTTCCTTTGTCACATAGTTAATTTGTACAACAACACCATGATCTGTACAAATAGTGATGCTATGGGTCATAATTGTCCAACCATCTCCTACTTGGCCTATAGCCAATCACTCAAGTGTCCTACACCCGAACTATGTACGGTTCGCTTAAATTTCTGCTGAGGAAATGCTTTCATCAGCAGATTTGCATGATTATCATCTGATGCGATTTATTCGATCATCACATCGCCAAGATGTATGATCTTAACTAATCAGATGAATATTTAAAGTATATATCTGGATCGTTGATGAGACCATTAATTCTTTAGCCTGTGCTGAAGCCTAGCTCAGCTGCTAACAGAACTACTCCTAATCTTATTAGGATTATTATCGATCCAAAAGGCTTCTATTGCCGCCTCAGCTGCAGTAATAACCCGCTTGTGTTGTTTATTCGACAACAGTATCTTGCTTGGAAGATATCTAGCTCACTGTTCCGTTATTCAAACTTTATAGTACCGTTATTGCGACTTATAGTCGTTATAATCGGTTAGGAAACTTGCAATAGTGAACCCAATCACTTCAAGTTCTCATTCTCCATAGTTAAGAAAACATCCTTAGTTCATCTAAGATACTTAAGGATGTTCTTAACATCAATCCAGTGACTATCACTTGGATTGGCCTGATTGTGACTCCATATGCTCAAATCATATGAGATACCAGGTCGCGTACATTTATTTCAATGTACGAGTTCTCGGAGAGTACCAACAACTTTTAGATCTATCCCAGTAGATCTTTATTCCTAGAATAAAGGTTGTCTCTCCCAAGAATTCTACGGAGAATTTTCATAAAAGCCAAGCTTTCACCGATTGTATTATGGGAATGTCATTTCCAAGAAATGATATATCATCATTTTAGGGCAATCTCTGTCAGTGCGCTCCCACTAACCTCCTTATATACACAAGAATCATTTTCGTTTTGAATTAAATCACACACCATTATGATTTCATCAAAAAGAAAATTCCAAGAACGCAATGCTTGCTTCAATCCATAAATGGATCGAATAACTTGCAAACCTTGTTTTCTCGTTTTGGTACGAAAAAACCGTCAGGATGTTGTAAACATCCTCCAAAAGGTTTCCGTTAAGGAAAGCGGTTCTGGCATTCAGCTGCCATATTTCATAAATGAAACATGCAGCATTAGCAAGCATTATCCAAATGGATTTATCCATGGCAACAGGTCAAAGGTTTTGTCGTAATCGACATAATGTTGATAACGATACATTTTCGCTACAAACCTAGCTTAGTACGTTGGTATGTTGCCTTCCATGCATGTCTTCCTTGAAGACTTATATAGTACCAATAGACACAATGGCTTCCAGTACAACAACTAGTATCTAAACTTAGTTGGTATACATGGAATCCATTTTGGACTTCATGGCACTTCACCATTATAGGGAGTCGATACCTTGTATCACTTCCTCATACGTAGTCAGTTTATGTTCCTCAATAAGATTGACGTCTTTATGAGGTGAGATCAGAAACCCATACCTCACAGGTTATTTTCTGACTCTCTCTGACTTACGTGGTTCTTGTGTATTCGAAGATTATTGGTATAGTTTCATCTTTGATGAACTATTTGTGTTCCATTAAGGACTCGGTGCCTGGAACAGTATTACTCCGATTTTCATCGATTTTTACTATCCTCCCACTTACCACTGCATATAGGTATTCCTTTTGGGAAAATCACATGGCGAGCAACAATTAAATTGTTCTCATGTGAGTTGTATAAGTACTATACTTTGGTATCCCTAGGATAACCCAAAACTCAGGCACTTATCCGATTTGGGTTTTAGTTTGGTATCATCCAAACATATGCCCATCATTCCCAAATATTCAGGAATGATAAAACCCGGTTTCTTTCCTGTTCATATCTAATATGAAATCTGTCAAACATATTATTATGAAACCTTATTCAAAATAAGTTTTGCACTGTTTAATGCGTATCCCTTGAAGGAAATGGTATCTCAGAGCGACGCATGATTAACCTTATCATGTCCAACAAAATTTGGTTTCTCTGTTCGGACACACCGTCAAATTGACGTGTTCCGGGAGGAGTCCTCATTGAAAGAATACTATACTCTTTGAAGTATATGAGAAACTTATTGCTTAAGTATTTTCATCATGGTCTAACCGTGATGGTTTAATACTTTAGCCGATCTATTTGTCTATTTCGTATCGAAACTCTAAAATTTTCCGATTTGTGTTTCAAAAGAAACACATAACCATAACGTGATGCCACATTCGTAAAGGTCACGAAACATTCATATCCACCTCAAGCCTGGCTAGACATGGGCCCACTTACGTCACTATGAACGAGGGCTAACAGATCGGTGGCACTTGCTCTTTTACCAAGTAAAGGTGTTTTAGGCACTGTGCCTAATAAACTAGATTCGTAGACATCATTTGAATAGAATCAAATTTGTCCTAATACCCACTCTTCGAAAGTGTGGATATACGAGTCTTGTTAATTGTGTCTCAGACAACAATGCCACTTATAAGTCTCAACTGATTAAATCAGATTGAGCTATTTGTTTGTCATGTTTTACGTTTGATATTTATTTATATTCAAAATATAAATACTGTTATTCACATCTAATGTGTTTATCTCAATATCATCTTTATAAAATAATACACTTTAGTGTTCTAGAATATAAAGGTATACCGCAATGGGTTAACCCTGATATAGAGATAATGTTTCTAGTCAAACTAGTTACATTGTAACAGTTTCCTAATTTAAGTACATACCCGAAGCGTAGTTCCTAAACTTAGGTTTCTACGGTCAAAACAGCGACTCTCGTCCCGTTTCTGATTCGCAGATCAATCTCATCTGAAGTCAGTATCCTGCTTGTCAGCAGATTCTGCACATCAGTACATATTTATGTACAATACTTAGTATCTAAAATCCAATTTTAATACTAGTAGTGAACATGTTTATGACAAACTTGTTTGAAGTCGGAGCCTTGCACCGTCTTCAATTCCTTAATGTCTGCCTTGTCCATACGGAAGTCACGCTTCAGTGACCCTGTTTGCCATAATTTAGGCAGAGATTTTAGGATATGTCATTTGTCTTCCCAGAAGATATAATGATTTTGCCTTTGCCCCTTTTCCACACCCAGAAGTCTTTGGCCAAGCCTTGGCCTTCTGGGATGTCGAAGTAAGATGCGCCTTGCGCTTCTTGCCCTATTTCAAACTTTGGCTTTGTCTCATTGAGTATAGCCATTAACTCTCCAAGAGTTTTCTATTGCAATTCGTACTTCTAAGATCTAAGGATAGTGTTGGTTATTATATAGGTCCCAAGATCAAACAAGACATGAAAACATGCGTGAATACACCAACGGAGATAGCGGAATACTCATATCGATCGGTTGCGTCGATTTGAAGACGAATGAAGCCCAAAAAGCCCACTGTTTTTGGCGCCACTGGTAGCAGTCCACTGCCTTGCAAAACATAAATTTGAGCTGCGAAACGGAGCTCCAAGCCTCGTTGAACGGATCCCGGCTCATGGGTGAACCTCCCTACCACCTTCGCAAGACTCGTAAGTGTGCTAGCACTTGATTTGTCACCATGAAAAACCACTCTTGCTTCCCCTTAGTGTCACGCCATTTCTGGTTCAAAACCATTTAGGTGTATCTTATACACATAAGTGAATTTCACTTTAATTTGCTTTTAAATGGTCAAACAATAAAAGCCATCAAGTACACATCATGTCCATCAAGTCACATCTACTTTATTAAAGTGACATGTTGTCAAGTCACATCACTCAAAGTGACAAGTGATTTGACGCTTGATGCGACTGATTGATTTGACGCTTGATGCGACTTGTGTTGTCGCACTCGAATTCGAAATACGAATGCGCTCGCAATCACACTCGGGCTCGGGTTCGTTAATTCCAAATTAACGATTTTTCCGTCGCGTCGTAATTAAATGATTACGCCTAGCGAATTCACTATTCACGTCGCTAACGAATTAATTCTAAATTAATTCGTTCGCCCGAATTAAAATCTAATTTTAATTCCGCGTCGAAATCTAATTTCGCTTAATATATCGAATAAATTAATTTACCGATTAATTCCAAATTAATCGTTATCTCTCTCTAGACGATATTTTATCCCAGATAAAATATCTCCGTAATTAATCCTAGATTAATTTTCTCTCTCTTCTATATAATCCGAGATTATTCAAGAGTGCGAGTTGTGCGTCATCGGTGGATTATCGGGAAGCGACCCATGAGATCCCCGGATAAGTTGGCAGTAAATACGGTCGTCGGAGTATCCGAATCACGTACGTACCAAGTACTACATTTCACCGATTTACGAGACAAGGTCGACTCCTAGCAAAGCACCAAGTCTACCAAATTCTCCGGACATATCCATTTAAGAATATTAAGATCTGTATCAAGCGTAGTATACGATTGTATTGTGTGTATCGGCCCAGTATCGGATAGTCACGTGCTAGTACTGGGGCTGGATAAGTGTCTACCCCGTCCGAAGCACATATCGGATG
>SKCR01039734.1:0-85571 GCA_019454045.1 Zanthoxylum bungeanum
TGACTTCGTAGTGTGCTAGCACTCCCGATTTTACCACAAAATCGCGACTCTAAGTTTCCCTTTCTCTCGACTTTTGACAGAAAACCAGAAGGTTTTTCAGCCCCTTGGGCGTGTGAGAGGAAGAAGAAAGAGAGGAGAGAGAGATGTAAAAAAATGTGTAATGTAATTTGATTTCCAAAAAAAAAATTAAACATATACCATTTTCTTTTTAAAAAGTTAAAGGCAAAAACAATTAAATGCCTTTCAACTTCCATCAACTCATCAATCCATCAATCATGAATAGTGACTGGTGTCAATCACTCAAAGTGAAAGACATCCATCACTTGATTGACGAATGATGTGACGCTAGATGCGACTAGCGATTTGACGCTTGATTTGACTTGTGTGCCGCACTCGAATTCGAAATGCGAATGCGCTCGCAAATAATCTCGGGCTCGGGTTCGCTAATTCCAAATTAACGAATTTTCCGTTGCGACGTAATTAAATGATTACGCCTAGCGAAATCACTATTCACATCGCTAACGAATTAATTCTAAATTAACTCGTTCGCCCGAATTAAAATCTAATTTTAATTCCGCGTCGAAATCTAATTTCGTATAATATATCGAATATATTATTTAATCGATTAATTCCAAATTAATCGTTATCTCTCTTTAATTGATATTTTATCCCAGATAAAATATCTCCGCAATTAATCCCAGATTAATTTTCTCGCTCTTCTAATTAATCCCAGATTAATTTAGAGTACGAGTCATACGTCATCGGTGAATCTTCGGGAAGCGACCCATGAGATCCCCGGATATGTTGGCAGTAAATTCGGTCATCGGACTATCTGAACACGTTAGTACCTCGTACTACGTTTATACCGATTTACAAGACAAGGTTGGCTTCTAGCAAAGCGCCATGCCTACCCAATTATCCAGAAATATCCTTACATGAATAAATGATCTATATCAGACGTAGTATACGTGGTATTGTGTATATCGATCCAGTATCGGATGATCACGTGCTAGGCCTGGGGCTGAAATTGTGTCTGCCCCGTACGAAGCACATGTCGGATGTCTGGTAACTAGTCTCTATAATCGGATAAACCTGACCTTGTCATTTTTATCCCGATGACTACAGTACTTAAGAGTACTAGTACCGTATCCTACGCGACCATCATCTCCATATGAATGGAGTGACACTTCCGTCTTGACATCACACCCAACACACTACGATTCTCAATATACCCAGCGTAGGCGTACACAGAACCTATTAAAGCCCTGGACGACCGCAACCAAAGTATATTGATTGTCGCAAGTATTAGCGGTGCAAGTCTCAGGTTAAGACCAAATACACCTACCCTGATTTCGAAATTCCATAGACACATAGTCATACTACCAATGGAATTCCGAAGGGGTCTATCCAGAGCGAAGCTGTTTCCCGTACCATCGGTAAAACACAACCTCCTATTACACTTGCATGAGTATCCTATACCCAAATATATGAGAACTATGTCGTTATGCCCTCACAACCCGCACAAGTGTAATACTAGTCTTTTACGCATTTATCGATGTCCAATCTCGACAATGCTCTAACTAGGGATATTTAATGATTAATCCTTCGTGGACTGATACTGTCTCATATCATTCTCAATTCAGGAACTAATCATAGGGACCTCCTATCATTTATACATCTACGTGATCTAATCACAAATGATAAGAGAGCAATCTCTTTTGTCACATAGTTAATTTGTACAACAACACCATGATCTGTACAAATAGTGACGCTATGGGTCATAATTGTCCAACATTTATTTCTTCATTTCTTTCTAATTTTTGGAAACCTTGAATATTGCTCATTATATATACATGGGGTTGTTTGATATTTGGAAGGATGCAGAAAAATGTGGAAATTTGAAGAATATTGGAGACTTTTCTAGATAAGTCTGCGGTACTATTCATCTAGATTTTTTACTTACATTTTCGGCTCACTTCTGGTTCGAATTTGGAAATATGTTCAACGCAAAGGTTGTAGATCTCGATCTCAGCTTTCCGATGATATACAATTCAAAAAAATTAGAATTCGTATGAGAAAGTTACAGCCCAAAAACTATGGGTTGTCCGTACTGAAATATCGTAACATCTACTATCGGATTCGTCCTCGAATTTACAGATAGTTATCTCACGAAGGTATATATTTCCAATTATAATTTATACTATGTGACGCTCGTCTCACATTGAGTTAGTATTCAGAATTCTCGGTCGTTACAACTAATCTCCATTGTCTCCCACTTTAATTTAATCCAATTAAATAAAGCCAAGGATTAGGAAATGGATTAGTTAAATGTTTGCCACCTTGATTTAATCCAATTAAATCAAGACAAAATTACTTATTATTACATACTTACAATTACCATAATATCCTCAAATGGTAGAGATAATTATGATTTTACAATTAAGCCCTTGTGTAATTATTGAATTAATCCAATTAGGTCAAAGTAAATAATCAATATTATCCAATAACACTTGATTATCTTAGTTAATAATTATAATATTAAATATTATATTTTATCAAATTAATCGGCTACCCAAGTGCTCAACGAGTACACTTCATATTGGGATTCTCTAAGTTCATACATGTTAGTCATATAAGCCAAGCTAATATGTACGTAATTCAGCCACCTCCGAATTCACGAAGATCACGAATGACCTTTCTGAACTATACAAATCGAGGCCATCACATATGTTTAAATATCCCTCCATCGTAGGCTATCCGAGTTGTACTTAGGAAACATATAATACACCGTCAAGTTTCCAAGGCGCCGTCTCATGTCGACATGTCCACGATTCTTTACAACTGATGCGATCCACCCTAGGTGATTGGCTTTGGAAAAAGTCTTTAAGAATCGTGAATTTACTCACATAGATACCTAAACCCATTATGGTACACATATAGGTTGACTGATCCTATCTTGCTACGCACTTGATTACCGAGTGCATCGGTCCACACCCAACGAACATCTAGAGGCCATACCATGAAAGGTTTCTGACATATATGGCATCAAAGTGTGGAGGATCTCACACAAAATCAATGTTATCCTATAGTCAAAGGATTATATATGCTACTCGCCTCGAGGAGATTCCTATTGATGGTGGTGTGTACTTTCAACTATTAGGAATCACCTATAAGTCATTCCATATTCGCTTCAACGAATACTCACATGTCTATACGAGTTTCCAAAACTCATGGTACATCGAGTTAAACCATTGGAACTCCAATTCCAATATACGACATGTGCTAATCTTCTAGGTTATAGGAATTCGACCGTATTCCAAAACCAACAACTAGGAATATTTATTTTAAGAATAGTTTACACCTAGTGTCAAGACTATTCTAAGGTCGATGTCATTCTTAGCATATATATACATCAATCTAATACGCGTAATGACAATACCATTATAAGGTATGAAATGAAAAATGTAGTTATTTTATTAATAATAATAAAATTTACAAATTGGATTGGCACTCCAAGCACCAACTCCATCATCATTAGCATCACATAATCTTTTTGTGATTTTATGTCTTTCTCATCAAGTCTTAACATATTAAGCAATTCAGGAAGTGTAGCATCCAACTTGTTCATATGCAAATTCAAAATGAACTGAGAGAAAGACTCTGGCAGTGATTGCAATACAAGATCAATATATAAGCCATGGTCCATGATAAAACTAAGATCAGCTAATTTTTTCAATATAGCTAATCATCTTCAGCATATGGTCATCAACTGAAGAACCATCTTTCATCATGGATCGAAATAGAGCCTTAGATATCTCATATCTTTTAGTGCGAGCGGATGCATAAAACAACTCTTTGAGATGTGTTATAATTGTACTCACATCCATAGACTCGTGTTACTTTTGTTATTTTGATGACATTAAGCTTAACATCACACATACTGCATGTTCATCATCATCATAATTATTCAACCAAGCATTATATTCCTCTTGTGTTGCATCTTCGGCAGGTTCTGGTGGAACACTATGTTCCAAGACATAAACATTCTTCTCTTACCTAAGAACAATTCTTAGGTTGCGGTACGAGTCCACGAAGTTAGGTCCAGTCAACTTATTAGCATCAAGTATGCTTCAGAGGGAAACATTGTTACTCATGTTTTGTTTGGAAACCTATAAGAAGAATATAGAATTTTGATTAGTTTTATTATATTGATATAAACCATAAGATATTTGGACTTTTAATCTAATGGTTACTCCCACTATTTTATTTGAATTTTTGTCAACCCTCTTAATGACAAAATTATCGCAGGCTATGATCCCATTTCACTTAAAATAAAATGACAACGAGGATTAATCACTTTATTTAAGTTCAATTGGGTAGATACTTATTACCAATTACATCTCATGTAACTCATAGATCCGTTAAGTTGACAACTCATGTCATGACAACTCTTGTCATCATATCTTATATGAAACTTAACTTTTGCCTTCAAAATAAATGATCATGACGAGGGCCAACTCATCAAATATTTGGGTTAATTCAAACCATTAATTATAATCTAAACAAATTCGATGTTAAACTTGATCTTGACGAGGCAGAGTAACCAATAATAACAAAGAGTTCTGGTTTTGATTATAATAATGGAAGGCATTGTTATAGACTTCAATTATTCGGATTGATTTTAGTTTTAATTTCTTTTAAACTTTAGAATAAAGCATTTCGAATGAAAGAATGCACCAGTTAGGTTCTCAGAAGAGTGGATAGTGTTGGACAATTATGACCCATAGCATCACTATTTGTACAGAACATGGTGTTGTTGTACAAATTAACTATGTGACAAAGGAAATTGCTATTTTATCATTTGTAATTGGATTACCAAGATACATAATTGATAAAAGTCCATATGATTAGTTCCGGATTAATAAGATATGAGACAGTATTAATCCACTAAGGTTTAATCATTAAAACATCCCTAGTCGTAGTATTATCAAGATTGGACATCGATAATGCAGAATAGACTAGTATTGCACTTGTGCGCGTTGTGGGAGCATAACGGCATAGTTCTCATATATTTGGGTATTGGATACTCATGCAAGTGTAATAGGAGGTTGTGTTTACCGATGGTATGGAAACAGCTTCGCTCTGGATAGACCCCTCGGAATTCCATTGGTAGTATGACTATGTGTCTATGGAATTCTGAATCAGGGTAGGTGTATTTGGTCTTAACCTGAGACTTGCACCGCTAATACTTGCGACAATCAATATACTTTGGTTTTGGTCGTCCAAGGCTTTAACCGGTTCTCTGTACGCCTCTTCTGGGTATATTGAGAATCGTAGTGTATTGGGTGTGATGTCAATATGGAAGTATCACTCCAGTCATATGGAGATGATGGTCACGTAGGATACGGAACCGGTGCTCTTATATACTGCAGCTATCGGGATAATATGACTAGGTCATGTTTATCCGATTATAGAGACTAGTTACCAGAGATTCGATATGTGCTTCGTACGGGGCAGACACAATTCCAGCCCCAAGCCTAGCACGTGACATCCGATACTGGATCGCAATACGTAATACTTCGTATACTACGCCTGATATAGATTATATATTCCTTTAAGAATATTTCTGGAGAATTGGGTAGGCACGGTGCTTTGCTAGAAGCCAACCATGTCTTGTAAATCGGTAAAAACGTAGTACTAGGTACGTACGTGTTCGGATAGTCCGACGACCGGATTTACTGCCAACATATCCAGGGATCTCATGGGTCGCTTCCCAAAGATTCACCGATGACGTATGACTCGCACATAATTAATCTATGATTAATTATAAGAGAGAGAAAATTAATCTATGATTAATTGCGAAGATATTTTATCTGGGATAAAATATTATTTAAAGAGAGAGAACGATTAATTTGGAATTAATCGATAAATTAATATATTCGATATATTAAGCGAAATTAGATTTCGACGCGGAATTAAAATTAGATTTTAATTCGGGCAAACGAGTTAATTTAGAATTAATTCGTTAGCGACGTGAATAGTAATTTTGCTATGCATAATTATTTAATTAAATTTGATTTAATTACGTCGCAACGGAAAATTCGTTAATTCGGAATTAGCGAATCCGAGCCCGGGAGTGTTTGCGGGACCACTCGCATTTTGAATCAAGTGGGGCCCACAAGTCACATCACTCCTCACATCATTAGTCATTCTTGTGATGGAAGTCACATCAACTTTGAGTGATGTGATGGATGTCACTTTTGTGAGTGATGTGAGTTGTTGGAAGGCTTTAATGCCTTGTACCTTTTTTGAATTTGGTAATTGATTTTTTGTATTTGATTTTTGAAATCAAAAATACACAAAATAACCAACACAACTCTTCTCTCCCTCTCTCTCCCTCACGGCACTTGGTGTCTTTTCTCTCAAATTTTCTCTCCTTGGCCGAGAGTTAGAATAAGCAAATGGAGGATTTGTTGTAAATTTTTCATGACGCTAGCACATCCAAGGGGTCTTACAAAGGTGATAGGGAAACATATTCATGAGCATGGAATCTCAAATCACAGCTTGGAGCTTGGAGCACACAATGGAGGCTTGGCCGAATACACCAACCATGGAGGAAAAGTTTTGCGTTCATCGCATCCAAAAGCCGATCAAAGTGAGTATTTCCGCAACTTTACTTTGTTGTATTCGCACTTTTCATTGCTTAATATGATCTTGGTTTGACCTAGAAAACCCAAAAATGGTATCAGAGCCTTGATTAAGCATGAAATTGGAATTAGGGTAAAATTTGGGTAAAATTGATTTGAGCATGATTTGATGAAATTGTTTGATTGAGTATACTTGAATGATGATAACTTAGAGTTATGCATGATCAATTTGATGAAAATTGAATTGGATTAATTTTTCCCCAATTTTTGGCTTGGCCGAAAGTTTGAGATGCCCTAAAGTCATGGTGATTTTTTGTTTTTTGATCATTGGATGAGTTGAAAGACTTGGGATAAATTGATTTAGGATTTAATTGGATTAAAATCGAAATCGGATTTAAAATCCCCAATTTGCTGTGACCTATAGCATGGAAATGAATTGATTTTGATTCAATAATGTTGGACATGTGTTGATGATGATTAGCATGATTAATTATGTAAATTGATATTTTGGAAATGTTAATTTGACTAATTAATTATGGCTAAACACTTTAGTTAATTAAATTGTGAATTTGGATTTTAGAATTTAATTAGTTGGGCTAAATTTGGAATTGGGCTTGAAATGTTGTATTTGGGCTTAATGGGCTTGGTTGGGCCAAGTTTGGTTTAGGTTAATTGGTTGGATCCAATTGGGCCTAAAACCATTTCCATAAAGTCCAAATATAATTAAATGGGCCTTTAATATTTTAATTGGGCCTAATGGGCCTAAATTGATTTTTGGCAAAGGGTGATTCCTTATTGGGCTTTGGTTGCCAAAGTCCATGCCTTATAAATTAATTGAAAGCCCATTGGACTTTAATTAAATTGACATTTGATGTTAATTGGGCTTTGAGACCCGTAAAGATTAGATTTAGAATCTAAGTCGCAAAGGCTCATTAATAAAGTGTAATTATTTAATTTAGAATTAAATAAAGAATTAGTATTGAATACAAATTAAATTGGATTTAATATTGTAGTTTGATATAATTCAAGAATTCGTACTTTGAGTACTTATTCTTAAAACGAGTTGGACTCGCGCAAATCAAATCGTTGTTTAAACATTGGATGATCATTAATTTCAGATTAATTAATTGGATTAGATTGATTGATAACATGCTTTGTGTGAATACATGGATGTGATGTATGAATAATGTATATCGGATGGATATTAGATGGGTGAGGGCAATTTTGGAAAGTGTTGTAATAAATTTAGAATTTATTAAATTAGACCTGCGTGTCCATCCTATTACCTCTTGATTCTTTGTATTTCTCTTCTCACCTATTCCCCTCAATGTAAATGAGGTTTCTTTAGAAGTGTTATGTAATTGGGTAGAAGTAAGATTTGTGCTAGCGGGAGAGAGGAAATGAGAGATTTGTTCTAGGAACAAGTTGTTTTAAATATCCATCCGCATATCATTATTAATTTATTTATCGCGCCTTATTATGCTTTTAGAATGCATGCTTAAGGGTGTATGATGAGACCTAATCAAAGATAATTAATTGGTTTCCAATTACGCGAAAAACCTTCAACATATATTAAGCGTTTTTCCTTCCATTGAATGATTCATTCTCAAGATCCAAGATTGGCACTGGTTTGTTGGCCAAAGTCAAGCCTTTGTCCATCGCGGATGTGTTTGAATCATGAAGGCTTTGTTCCATATCGCATGTCTTGTCCAAGTTGTGATTTGTTGGCCAAAGTCAAGATCACTTCTTGTCCATCGACATCGATTACGAAGCTTTCTAAGGTCAATGGGTCCCGCTTAACTGGGATCATTAAGTTTGTTGTGCCAAAGCCAAGGCTTAATTGATTCAGAGGAAAAAGGTTAGGCAATATATTGGATATATTGGCATATATTAGATATATGTTTCGGATTTGGATGTCCACCTACTGGATCTAGGAATTGGATGAGATCCAATTGATCTTAGAGATCTACCTAGTTAAATATCATACAACTTGTTGGCCAAAGTCAAGGTTGTGTATTATTTAACGGGATCCTAGCCCACTAGGAAACAAGGTTTCCCGAGTACTCAACAGAGGGTTAGAGGCTCGCCGAAAAATAATGGGAGGCAAGTATTAAATTTACAATTTGTTTAGATACTTGCCAATACGCGCTCATTTCAATTTTTCGTCATTTATTAATAAATATATTAGTTGGACTAATATTTAATTGTTGTTTTAATTAAACAGTTGGACTGTATTCAAACTACTTCAAATAATAGTTGATTATATAATTGGATTATAGTAATCAATATATTTGAATTTAACCAAACAAATTATAGTTGATTATATAGTTAGACTATAATCATCATTTTTTAATAGTACCCGAAATCGTTGATTGGATAGTTGGACTATAGCAATCAAGATAACTGAAAGATTAGTGTTTAAAACATAATCCTGGGTAAAAATGTCTTTAAACGGCTTTAATTTTCAAATTGGGAATAGAACCTCAGGATAGTCCTGGGAACTGAAAAGTTATCCTATTTGATAGAATGACATCTCGGGCCTAAGCCCGGAGTTGAGCAAATAGTAGAACATGATCTTTGGAAGATTCATGTGATGATAACTTTAGTGCTCAATCGTTTATGCTTAATGCAATGACACTTTAATTCCGTCGTCAAAATTAAGGATTAGATCCTTGTACCATGATGATGAAATTAAAGATCTTCATAGATTTATTCTTAATCTTAGAAGTAAAAATTGCATAAGAAGCTCTTTAGCTCATGTAAGTCAGAGGGTACATCTGTCGAGCACTAGGTGTCGCAGATGATTGCTGACATCGATCAGCTAGGTTAGCTTGGGCATTACCTACGTGGCCGAGACTACCAAAGATTTGATCTTATAGTCTCTACCCGAAAGCTATGGCAGGTTCATTATGAACCAAGAGAAAACTCTTGGAGAGTTGATGGCTATGCTCAATGAGGCAAGCCAGAGCTTCTAAAATGGGCAAAGGCAAAATCATCACAGTCTTCTTGGAAGACAAATGACATATCCCATCATGTCTGCCTAAACTGTGGCAAACGGGGTCACTGGAAGCGTGACTGCCGTATGGACAAGGCAGACATGAAGGAAGTGAAGAGGGGCAAGGCTCCGGCTTCAAGTATGTTTGTCATAAACATGTTCACTATTAGTTTCAAAATTGGATTTTGATACTAGATGTGGTACATAAATATGTACTGTTGTGTAGAATCTGCTGATTAGCAGGAGACTGACTTCAGTTGAGATTTATCTGCGAGTCATAAACGGGACGAGAGTCGCTGTTTTAACCGTAGAAACCTAAGTTTAGGAACTACCATTTGGGCATGTACTTAAATTAGGAAACTGTTATAATGTACCTAGTTTGACTAGAAACATTATCTCTATATCAGAGTATAACTCGTTGCGGGTATACCTTTATATTCTAGAACACTAAAGTGTTTTATTTTATAAAGATGATATTGAGATAAACACATTAGATGTGAATAACAGTATTTATATTTTGAATATAAATGAATCTCAAATGTATGACATGACAAACAAATAGCTCAAACTGAATTAATCAGATGAGACTTATTTGTGGCATTGTTGTCTGGGACACATAACAAGACTCGTATATCCACACTTTCGAAGAGTGGGTACTAGGACGGATTTGATTCTATTCAAATATTGTCTACGAATCTAGTTTATTAGGCAAAGTGCCTAAAACATTTTTACTTGGTAAAAGTGCAAGTGCCACCGATCTGTTAGCCCTCGTTCATAGTGACATAAGTGGGCCCATATCTAGCTAGGCTAGAGGTGGATATGAACGCTTCGTAACCTTTACGGATTTGGCATCGCGTTATGGTTATGTGTTTCTTTTGAAACACAAATCGGAAACTTTTGATAAATTCAAAGAGTTTCGACACGAAGTAGACAGACAGATCGGCTAAAGTATTAAACCATCACGATTGGACCGTGATGAAAATACTTAAGCAATAAGTTTCTCAAATACTTGAAAGAGTATAGTATTCTTTCACAAAGGACTCCTCCCGGAACACCTCAATTGAGCGGTGTGTCCAAACGGAGAAACCGAATTTTGTTGGACATGATAAGGTTAATCATGAGTCGCTCTGAGCTACCATTTTCCTTCTAGGGATACGCATTAAACAGTGCAAGACTTATTTTGAATAAGGTTCCATAAAAATCTGTTTGAAAGACTTCATATTAGATATGAACAGGAAAGAACCGGGTTTTCTCATTCCTGGAGATTTGGGAATGCTGGGCATATGTTTGGATGATACCAAATCAGAACCCAAATTGGATAAGTGCCTACTTTGTAGGTTATCCTAGGGAAACCAAAGTAAAGTACTTATACAACACACAAGAGAACAATGTAATTGTTGCTCGCCATGCGGTTTTCCTAAGAGGAATACCTATATGCAGTGGTAAGTGAGAGGAAAGTAAAACTCGATGAAAATCGGAGTAATACTGTTCTAGGCACCGATTCCTTAATGGAACACAAACAGTTCATCAGGGATGAAACTGTACCACAATCTTCGAATACACAAGAACCGCGTAAGTCGGAGAGAGTCAGAAAACAACCTGGGAGGTATGGGTTTCTGATCTCACCTCAAAGATGTCAATCTTATTGAGGAAGACAAACCGGCTACGTATGAGGAAGTGATACAAGGTATCGACTCCCTATTATGGAAAAGTTCCATGATGTCCGAAATGGATTCCAAACCAAGTTTGACACTGGTTGATGTACCGGAAGGCATTGTGCCTATTGGTACTATATAAGTCTTCAAGGAAGACATACATGGATGGCAACATACCAACGTACTAAGCTAGGCTTGTAGCGAAAAGGTATCGTTATCAACATTGTGTCGATTACGACGAAACCTTTTACTCATTGCCATGGTTAAATCCATTTGGATAATGCTTGCTAATGCTGCATGTTTCATTTATGAAATATGGCAGCTGAACGTCAAAATCGCTTTCCTTAAACGGAAACCTTTTGGAGGATGTTTACAACATCCTGACGGTTTTTTCGTACCAAAACAAGCAAACAAGGTTTGCAAGTTAATTCGATCCATTTATGGATTGAAGCAAGCATTGCGTTCTTGGAACTATAGTTTTGATGTAATCATAATGGTATATGATTTAATTCAAAAAGAAATGATTTTGTGTATATAAGGAGGTTAGTGGGAGCGCACTGACAGTGATTGTCCTACATAATGATGATATATCATTTCTTGGAAATGATATTCCCATAATACAATCTATGAAAGCTTGGCTTTCATAAAAATTCTCTGTATAATTCTTGGGAGAGACAACCTTTATTCTAGGAATAAGGATCTATTGGGATAGATCTAATAGTTGTTAGTACTCTCCGAGAACTCGTACATTGAAAAATATGTACGCGACCTGGTGTCTCATATGCTTTGAGCATATGGAGTCACAATCAGGCCAATCCATGTGATAGTCACTGGATTGATGTTAAGAACACCCTTAAGTATCTTAGATGATCTAAGGATGCTTTCTTAAATTATGGAGAATGAGAACTTGAAGTGACTGGGTTCACCGTTGCAAGTTTCCAACCGACAAAAACGACTGTAAGTCGTAATAAGGGTATTATATAGTTTGAATAACGGAACAGTGAGCTGGAAATCTTCCAAGCAAGATACTGTTGCCGAATAAACACAAAAGCGGAATATTGTTGCAGCTGAGGCAGCAATAGAAGCACTTTGGATCTTTATAATCCTAATTGGATTAGGAGTAGTTCTGTTAGCAGCTGAGCTAGGCTACAGCACAGGCTAAAGAATTAATGGTCTCATCAACGATCCAAGTATATCCACTTCATCTGATTCGTTCGGATCATACATCGTGGCGATGTGATGATCGAATAAATCGCATCAGATGATAACTTTGCAAATCCGCTGACGAAAGCAGTTTCTCAGCAGAAGTTTGAGGGAACCGTACATAGTTCAGTGTAGGACACTTGAGTGATTGGCTATAGGCCAAGTGGGAGATTGTTGGACAATTATGACCCATAGCATCACTATTTGTACAGAACATGGTGTTGTTGTACAAATTAACTATGTGACAAAGGAAATTGCTCTTTTATCATTTGTAATTGGATTACCAGATATATAAATGATAAAAGTCCATATGATTAGTTCCGGATTAATAAGATATGAGACAGTATTAATCCATTAAGGTTTAATCATTAAAATCTCTAGTCGTAGTATTATCGAGATTGGACATCGATAATGCGGAATAGACTAGTATTGCACTTGTGCGCGTTGTGGGAGCATAACGGCATAGTTCTCATATATTTGGGTATTGGATACTCATGCAAGTGTAATAGGAGGTTGTGTTTACCGATGGTACGGAAACAGCTTCGCTCTGGATAGACCCCTCGGAATTCCATTGGTAGTATGACTATGTGTCTATGGAAGTCCGAATCAGGGTAGGTGTATTTGGTCTTAACCTGAGACTTGCACCGCTAATACTTGCGACAATCAATATACTTTGGTTTTGGTCGTCCAGGGCTTTAACTGGTTCTGTGTACGCCTCTTCTGGGTATATTGAGAATCGTAGTGTATTGGGTGTGATGTCAAGATGGAAGTATCACTCCAGTCATATGGAGATGATGGTCACGTAGGATACGGAACTGGTGCTCTTATATGCTGCAGCTATCGGGATAATATGACTAGGTCATGTTTATCCGATTATAGAGACTAGTTACCAGAGATCCGATATGTGCTTCGTACGGGGCAGACACAATTCCAGCCCCAGGCCTAGCACGTGACATCCGATACTGGATCGCAATACGCAATACTTCGTATACTACGCTGATATAGATTATATATTCCTTTAAGAATATTTCTGGAGAATTGGGTAGGCACGGTGCTTTGCTAGAAGCCAAGGAAATCAAAAGTGTATTTAAATCGTAGTGTACTAGGTACGTACGTTTCGGATAGTCCGACGACCGGATTTACTGCCAACATATCCAGGGATCTCATGGGTCGCTTCCCGAAGATTCACCGATGACGTATGACTCGCACATAATTAATCTATGATTAATTATAAGAGAGAGAAAATTAATTTATGATTAATTGCGGAGATATTTTATCTGAGATAAAATACTATTTAAAGAGAGAGAACGATTAATTTGGAATTAATCGATAAATTAATATATTCGATATATTAAGCGAAATTAGATTTCGACGCGGAATTAAAATTAGATTTTAATTCGGGCAAACGAGTTAATTTAGAATTAATTCGTTAGCGACGTGAATAGTAATTTTGCTAGGCATAATTATTTAATTAAATTTGATTTAATTACGTCGCAACGGAAAATTCGTTAATTCGGAATTAGCGAATCCGAGCCCGGGAGTGTTTGCGGGACCACTCGCATTTTGAATCAAGTGGGGCCCACAAGTCACATCACTCGTCACATCATTAGTCATTCTTGTGATGGAAGTCACATCAACTTTGAGTGATGTGATGGATGTCACTTTTGTGAGTGATGTGAGTTGTTGGAAGGCTTTAATGCCTTGTACCTTTTTTGAATTTGGTATTGATTTTTTGTATTTGATTTTTGAAATCAAAATACACAAAATAACCAACACAACTCTTCTCTCCCTCTCCCTCCCTCACGGCACTTGGTGTCTTTTCTCTCAAATTTTCTCTCCTTGGCCGAGAGTTAGAAGAGAAATGGAGGATTTGTTGTAAATTTTTCATGACGCTAGCACATCCAAGGGTCTTACAAAGGTGATAGGGAAACATTCATGAGCATGGAATCTCAAATCACAGCTTGGAGCTTGGAGCACAACAATGGAGCTTGGCCGAATACACCAACCATGAGGAAAAGTTTTGTGTTCATCGCATCCAAAAGCCGATCAAAGTGAGTATTTCCGCAACTTTACTTTGTTGTATTCGCACTTTTCATTGCTTAATTGATCTTGGTTTGACCTAGAAAACCCAAAAATGGTATCAGAGCCTTGATTAAGCATGAAATTGGAATTAGGGTAAAATTTGGGTAAAATTGATTTGAGCATGATTTGATGAAATTGTTTGATTGAGTATGCTTGAATGATGATAACTTAGAGTTATGCATGATCAATTTGATGAAAATTGAATTGGATTAATTTTTCCCCAATTTTTGGCTTGGCCGAAAGTTTGAGATGCCCTAAAGTCATGGTGATTTTTTGTTTTTTGATCATTGGATGAGTTGAAAGACTTGGGATAAATTGATTTAGGATTTAATTGGATTAAAATCGAAATCGGATTTAAAATCCCCAAATTGCCGTGACCTATATAGCATGGAAATGAATTGATTTTGATTCAATAATGTTGGACATGTGTTGATGATGATTAGCATGATTAATTATGTAAATTGTATTTTGGAAATGTTAATTTGACTAATTAATTATGGCTAAACACTTTAGTTAATTAATTGTGAAATTTGGAATTTTAGAATTTAATTAGTTGGGCTAAATTTGGAATTGGGCTTAAAATGTTGTATTTGGGCTTAATGGGCTTGGTTGGGCCAAGTTTGGTTTAGGTTAATTGGTTGGATCCAATTGGGCCTAAAACCATTTCCATAAAGTCCAAATATAATAAAATGGGCCTTTAAAATTTTAATTGGGCCTAATGGGCCTAAATTGATTTTTGGCAAAGGGTGATTCCTTATTGGGCTTTGGTTGCCAAAGTCCATGCCTTATAAATTAATTGAAAGCCCATTGGACTTTAATTAAATTGACATTGGATGTTAATTGGGCTTTGAGACCCGTAAAGATTAGATTTAGAATCTAAGTCGCAAAGGCTCATTAATAAAGTGTAATTATTTAATTTGGAATTAAATAAAGAATTAGTATTGAATACAAATTAAATTGGATTTAATATTGTAGTTTGATATAATTCAAGAATTCGTACTTTGAGTACTTATTCTTAAAACGAGTTGGACTCGCGCAAATCAAATCGTTGTTTGAACATTGGATGGTCATTAATTTCAGATTAATTAATTGGATTAGATTGATTGATAACATGCTTTGTGTGAATACATGGATGTGATGTATGAATAATGTATATCGGATGGATATTAGATGGGTGAGGGCAATTTTGGAAATTGTTGTAATAAATTTAGAATTTATTAAATTGGACCTGCGTGTCCAGCCTATTACCTCTTGATTCTTTGTATTTCTCTTCTCACCTATTCCCCTCAATGTAAATGAGGTTTCTTTAGAAGTGTTATGTAATTGGGTAGAAGTAAGATTTGTGCTAGCGGGAGAGAAATTGAGAGATTTGTTCTAGGAACAAGTTGTTTTAAATATCCATCCGCATATCATTATTAATTTATTTATCGCGCCTTATTATGCTTTTAGAATGCATGCTTAAGGGTGTATGATGAGACCTAATCAAAGATAATTAATTGGTTGCCAATTACGCGAAAAACCCTCAACATATATTAAGCGTTTTTCCTTCCATTGAATGATTCATTCTCAAGATCCAAGATTGGCACTGGTTTGTTGGCCAAAGTCAAGACCTTTGTCCATCGCGGATGTGTTTGAATCATGAAGGCTTTGTTCCATATCGCATGTCTTGTCCAAGTTGTGATTTGTTGGCCAAAGTCAAGATCACTTCTTGTCCATCGACATCGATTACGAAGCTTTCCAAGGTCAATGGGTCCCGCTTAACTGGAATCATTAAGTTTGTTGTGCCAAAGCCAAGGCTTAATTGATTCAGAGGAAAAAGGTTAGGCAATATATTGGATATATTGGCATATATTAGATATATGTTTCGGACTTGGATGTCCACCTACTGGATCTAGGAATTGGATGAGATCCAATTGATCTTAGAGATCTACCTAGTTAAATATCATACAACTTGTTGGCCAAAGTCAAGGTTGTGTGTTATTTAACGGGATCCTAGCCCACTAGGAAACAAGGTTTCCCGAGTACTCAACAGAGGGTTAGAGGCTCGCCGAAAAATAGTGGGAGGCAAGTATTAAATTTGCAATTTCGTTTAGATACTTGCCAATACGCGCTCATTTCAATTTTTCGTCATTTATTAATAAATATATTAGTTGGACTAATATTTAATTGTTGTTTTAATTAAACAGTTGGACTGTATTCAAACTACTTCAAATAATAGTTGATTATATAATTGGATTATAGTAATCAATATATTTGAATTTAACCAAACAAATTATAGTTGATTATATAGTTAGACTATAGTAATCATTATATTTAATAGTACCCGAAATCGTTGATTGGATAGTTGGACTATAGCAATCAAGATAACTGAAAGATTAGCGTTTAAACATAATCCTGGGTAAAAATGTCTTTAAACGGCTTTAATTTTCAAATTGGGAATAGAACCTCAGGATAGTCCTGGAACTGAGAAGTTATTCTATTTGATAGAGACATCTCGGGCCTAAGCCCGGAGTTGAGCAAATAGTAGAACATGATCTTTGGAAGATTCATGTGATGATAACTTTAGTGCTCAATCCTTATGCTTAATGCAATGACACTTTAATTCCGTCGTCAAAATTAAGGATTAGATCCTTGTACCATGATGATGAAATTAAAGATCTTCATAGATTTTCTTAATCTTAGAAGTAAAATTGCATAAGAAGCTCTTTAGCTCATGTATGTCAGAGGGTACATCTGTCGAGCACTAGGTGTCGCAGATGATTGCTGACATCGATCAGCTAGGTTAGCTGGGCATTACCTACGTGGCCGAGACTACCAAAGATTTGATCTTATAGTCTCTACCCGAAAGCTGGGGCAGGTTCATTATGAACCAAGAGAAAACTCTTGGAGAGTTGATGGCTATGCTCAAGGAGGCAGAGCCAGAGCTTCTAAAATGGGCAAAGGCAAAATCATCACAGTCTTCTAGGAAGACAAATGACATATCCCAAGATGTCTGCCTAAACTGTGGCAAACGGGGTCACTGGAAGCGTGACTGCCGTATGGACAAGGCAGACATGAAGGAAGTGAAGAGGGGCAAGGCTCCGGCTTCAAGTATGTTTGTCATAAACATGTTCACTATTAGTTTCAAAATTGGATTTTGATACTAGATGTGGTACATAAATATGTACTGATGTGCAGAATCTGCTGATTAGCAGGAGACTGACTTCAGTTGAGATTTATCTGCGAGTCAGAAACGGGACGAGAGTCGCTGTTTTAACCGTAGAAACCTAAGTTTAGGAACTACCCTTCGGGTATGTACTTAAATTAGGAAACTGTTATAATGTACCTAGTTTGACTAGAAACATTATCTCTATATATCAGAGTATAACTCGTTGCGGGTATACCTTTATATTCTAGAACACTAAAGTGTTTTTTTTATAAAGATGATATTGAGATAAACACATTAGATGTGAATAACAGTATTTATATTTTGAATATAAATGAATCTCAAACGTATGACATGACAAACAAATAGCTCAAACTGATTAATCAGATGAGACTTATTTGTGGCATTGTTGTCTGGGACACATAAACAAGACTCGTATATCCACACTTTCGAAGAGTGGGTACTAGGACGGATTTGATCTATTCAAATATGTCTACGAATCTAGTTTATTAGGCAAAGTGCCTAAAACATTTTTACTTGGTAAAAGTGCAAGTGCCACCGATCTGTTAGCCCTCGTTCATAGTGACATAAGTGGGCCCATATCTAGCTAGGCTAGAGGTGGATATGAACACTTCGTAACCTTTACGGATGTGGCATCGCGTTATGGTTATGTGTTTCTTTTGAAACACAAATCGGAAACTTTTGATAAATTCAAAGAGTTTCGACACGAAGTAGACAGACAGATCGGCTAAAGTATTAAACATCACGATTGGACCGTGATGAAAATACTTAAGCAATAAGTTTCTCAAATACTTGAAAGAGTATAGTATTCTTTCACAAAGGACTCCTCCCGAACACCTCAATTGAGCGGTGTGTCCAAACGGAGAAACCGAATTTTGTTGGACAAGATAAGGTTAATCATGAGTCGCTCTGAGCTACCATTTTCCTTCTAGGGATACGCATTAAACAGTGCAAGACTTATTTTGAATAAGGTTCCATAAAAATCTGTTTGACAGACTTCATATTAGATATGAACAGGAAAGAAACCGGGTTTTCTCATTCCTGAAGATTTGGGAATGCTGGGCATATGTTTTTGGATGATACCAAACTAGAACCCAAATGGATAAGTGCCTAATTTGTAGGTTATCCTAGGGTAACCAAAGTATAGTACTTATACAACTCACAAGAGAACAATGTAATTGTTGCTCGCCATGCGGTTTTCCTAAGAGGAATACCTATATGCAGTGGTAAGTGGGAGGAAAGTAAAACTCGATGAAAATCGGAGTAATACTGTTCCAGGCACCGATTCCTTAATGGAACACAAACAGTTCATCAGGGATGAAACTGTACCACAATCTTCGAATACACACAGAACCGCGTAAGTCGGAGAGAGTCAGAAAACAACCTGGGAGGTATGGGGTTCTGATCTCACCTCATGAAGATGTCAATCTTATTGAGGAAGACAAACCGACTACGTATGAGGAAGTGATACAAGGTATCGACTCCCTATTATGGCAAGTGCCATGATGTCCGAATGGATATACCAACCAAGTTTAGACACTGGTTGATGTACCGGAAGGCATTGTGCCTATTGGTACTATATAAGTCTTCAAGAAGACATACATGGATGGCAACATACCAACGTACAAAGCTAGGCTTGTAGCGAAAAGGTATCGTTATCAACATTGTGTCGATTACGATGAAACCTTTTACTCGTTGCCATGGTTAAATCCATTTGGATAATGCTTGCTAATGCTGCATGTTTCATTTATGAAATATGGCAGCTGAACGTCAAAATCGCTTTCCTTAAACGGAAACCTTTTGGAGGATGTTTACAACATCCTGACGGTTTTTTCGTACCAAAACAAGCAAACAAGGTTTGCAAGTTATTCGATCCATTTATGGATTGAAGCAAGCATTGCGTTCTTGGAACTATAGTTTTGATGTAATCATAATGGTATATGATTTAATTCAAAACGAAATGATTTTTGTGTATATAAGGAGGTTAGTGGGAGCGCACTGACAGTGATTGTCCTACATAATGATGATATATCATTTCTTGGAAATGATATTCCCATAATACAATCGGTGAAAGCTTGGCTTTCATGAAAATTCTCCGTAGAATACTTGGGAGAGACAACCTTTATTCTAGGAATAAGGATCTACTGGGATAGATCTAAAAGTTGTTGGCACTCTCCGAGAACTCGTACATTGAAATATATGTACGCGACCTGGTGTCTCATATGCTTTGAGCATATGGAGTCACAATCAGGCCAATCCAAGTGATAGTCACTGGATTGATGTTAAGAACATCCTTAAGTATCTTAGATGAACTAAGGATGCTTTCTTAAGCTATGGAGAATGAGAACTTGAAGTGACTGGGTTCACCGTTGCAAGTTTCCAAACCGACAAAACGACTATAAGTCGTAATAAGGGTACTATATAGTTTGAATAACGGAACAGTGAGCTGGAAATCTTCCAAGCAAGATACTGTTGCCGAATAAACAACAAAAGCGGAATATTGTTACAGCTGAGGCAGCAATAAAGCACTTTGGATCTATATAATCCTAATTGGATTAGGAGTAGTTCTGTTAGCAGCTGAGCTAGGCTACAGCACAGGCTAAAGAATTAATGGTCTCATCAACGATCCAAGTATATACTTCATCTGATTCGTTCGGATCATACATCGTGGCGATGTGATGATCGAATAAATCGCATCAGATGATAACTTTGCAAATCCGCTGACGAAAGCAGTTTCTCAGCAGAAGTTTGAGCGAACCGTACATAGTTCAGTGTAGGACACTTGAGTGATTGGCTATAGGCCAAGTGGGAGATTGTTGGACAATTATGACCCATAGCATCACTATTTGTACAGAACATGGTGTTGTTGTACAAATTAACTATGTGACAAAGGAAATTGCTCTTTTATCATTTGTAATTGGATTACCAAGATACATAAATGATAAAAGTCCATATGATTAGTTCCGGATTAATAAGATATGAGACAGTATTAATCCATTAAGGTTTAATCATTAAAACATCTCTAGTCGTAGTATTATCGAGATTGGACATCGATAATGCGGAATAGACTAGTATTGCACTTGTGCGTGTTGTGGGAGCATAACGGCATAGTTCTCATATATTTGGTATTGGATACTCATGCAAGTGTAATAGGAGGTTGTGTTTACCGATGTACGGAAACAGCTTCGCTCTGGATAGACCCCTCGGAATTCCATTGGTAGTATGACTATGTGTCTATGGAAGTCCGAATCAGGGTAGGTGTATTTGGTCTTAACCTGAGACTTGCACCGCTAATACTTGCGACAATCAATATACTTTGGTTTTGGTCGTCCAGGGCTTTAACAGGTTCTGTGTACGCCTCTTCTGGGTATATTGAGAATCGTAGTGTATTGGGTGTGATGTCAAGATGGAAGTATCACTCACTCCAGTCATATGGAGATGATGGTCACGTAGGATACGGAACTGGTGCTCTTATATGCTGCAGCTATCGGGATAATATGACTAGGTCATGTTTATCCGATTATAGAGACTAGTTACCAGAGATCCGATATGTGCTTCGTACGGGGCAGACACAATTCCAGCCCCAGGCCTAGCACGTGACATCCGATACTGGATCGCAATACGCAATACTTCGTATACTACTCTGATATAGATTATATATTCCTTTAAGAATATTTCTGGAGAATTGGGTAGGCACGGTGCTTTGCTAGAAGCCAACCATGTCTTGTAAATCGGTAAAAAGCGTAGTACTAGGTACGTACGTGTTCGGATAGTCCGACGACCGGATTTACTGCCAACATATCCAGGGATCTCATGGGTCGCTTCCCGAAGATTCACCGATGACGTATGACTCGCACATAATTAATCTATGATTAATTATAAGAGAGAGAAAATTAATCTATGATTAATTGCGGAGATATTTTATCTGAGATAAAATACTATTTAAAGAGAGAGAACGATTAATTTGGAATTAATCGATAAATTAATATATTCGATATATTAGCGAAATTAGATTTCGACGCGGAATTAAAATTAGATTTTAATTCGGGCAAACGAGTTAATTTAGAATTAATTCGTTAGCGACGTGAATAGTAATTTTGCTATGCATAATTATTTAATTAAATTTGATTTAATTACGTCGCAACGGAAAATTCGTTAATTCGGAATTAGCGAATCCGAGCCCGGGAGTGTTTGCGGGACCACTCGCATTTTGAATCAAGTGGGGCCCACAAGTCACACTCGTCACATCATTAGTCATTCTTGTGATGGAAGTCACATCAACTTTGAGTGATGTGATGGATGTCACTTTTGTGAGATGTGAGTTGTTGGAAGGCTTTAATGCCTTGTACCTTTTTTGAATTTGGTAATTGATTTTTTGTATTTGATTTTTGAAATCAAAAATACACAAAATAACCAACACAACTCTTCTCTCCCTCTCCTCCCTCACGGCACTTGGTGTCTTTTCTCTCAAATTTTCTCTCCTTGGCCGAGAGTTAGAAGAAGAAAATGGAGGATTTGTTGTAAATTTTTCATGATGCTAGCACATCCAAGGGTCTTACAAAGGTGATAGGGAAACCTATTCATGAGCATGGAATCTCAAATCAAAGCTTGGAGCTTGGAGCACACAATGGAGGCTGGCCGAATACACCAACCATGGAGGAAAAGTTTTGCGTTCATCGCATCCAAAAGCCGATCAAAGTGAGTATTTCCGCAACTTTACTTTGTTGTATTCGCACTTTTCATTGCTTAATATGATCTTGGTTTGACCTAGAAAACCCAACAGATGGGTCACAACGGTCTCATTTAAAACTCAAACTTCTTAGGCTATTATCGCCCTTTTTGACAGAACCGGCTAGACATGCATCAATCAAACAAGTAGCTAAATTCCAAGTCTATTAGGTCTCTTATTTATACATTTAATGTATTTTAGTTCATCGTAATTTCTTTAAAATATTCACAATATTTTATTATCCAATCTTATTGGATAAATTTATGATTTTATTTAATTATGTTTAATTATTTATGGGACTTATATATTTTATCCTAATCTTATTAGAATAAAATTTTAATCTCATTAAAATTGTATAACTAGAATTATTGTTCTAATAGGAAATAATTTCCTTTATTTGAATTTGATCGAGATTAAATGTATCCTATTTAAATTTGAATTCTAGCTAGATTTTTAATCTTATTAGAAATCATTCAAGTTTAATTTATATCCTAATCATATTAGGTTACTTGATTTAAATTTATTTTAAAGATAAATTCATAATCTAATTAGAATTTTATTTCTTAATAAATTTTAATTGTATTAGGATACATTAATTTTAATAAAATTAATTCCTTATAAATCAATTTTTTAAAAATTTAATTATATATAATTATAATTATTATATTTGCTACATCATATGACATCACCATGATGTCAGCATATGACATCACATTGATGTCAGGCGCTCACCAGCAGCAAATTTGCTGCTGTTAGCAGAATAGAAACAGCACTGTTCATACAACAGTGTCGTTCTATATATATTTATATTAGTATATACTATATATATATACTAGATATTGTCCATGCCAACGGCACAGTGTTACAGAATTTATAAAGAGATTAAGATTCTATTATTTAATCTGTTTGTTAATTTTTAGAGATATTCTATAATGAAATGATTTTATTTTTTAATTAAATGATTTTATTCTTTAATTTATTTGGTAGTTTTCAAATAAATGATTTTATTCTTTAATTTATTTGGTAGTTTTCATTTTCCATTTTTATAAAACTTCTATAATGGAATAATTCTTTATCAGCCATTAGATTATAATGAAATGATCTGAGCCGACAATTAAGCAACATAAAAATAGCATTTGGATACATTATCTCTCTTAATCATAACCATTGGTTGCCTTCTCTTTCCTCTCACACCATTGTGCTTTATAATATATATACTAGTGTGTGTCTGTGCCTACGACACGGTAGGGGTGGGCGCGGTTCGTTTGGTTCGGTTTTGTTAAAAACCGAACCAACCATATATTACGGTCCGGTTTTTTTACCTCTCAAACCAAACCATTAAATAACGGTTTGGTTCGGATTGAAAATTTTTTAAACCAGCGGTTTACGGATTGGTTCGGTTCGGTTTACGGATTATTCTACTTAAAAAAATTCATTCACTTAAGTGAAGAAAAAAAAAAAACTAGTCTAGCGAAAAAATAGTATGAAGTGCTACGGTGTAAGCTGTGACTCCAGAGAATACATGCACTCAATAGAGGATTGAAAAATGAGGCACAATTAATTCTTGTATTTTTTTAAAATTACCTCGAATAATGATGTTACCATCATTCTAATTAAGAGACAAATCCAACAGCTTACTTTCAAGAATAAACCATAAAACAAAAAATTTAAGAATAAAATTATTAACAAATAAATTAAGAATAAAAGTATTAACAAAAAAATTAAGAATAAAAGTATTAACATACTAATAAAAAGAAAACATAATGTAAAATTAAAGAAAAATGCAAATATTTTTATAAAAATATATAATTTTTTAATTATAACGGTTCGGTTTGGTTTAACAGGTGCGGTTCGGTTTAACATCTGAACCGAACCGTAAACCGTTTGGGGTGGGCCAATCCGAACCGCAAACCGAACCGTTAGAAAAAAACCGTAAATTCGGTCTGATTTGGTTCGGTTGCGGTTTGGTTCGGTTCGGTCGGTTTTTTGCCCACCCCTACGACACGGTGTTATAAAATTTACATACAGATTAAGATTTGATTATTTAATTTGTTTATAATGAAATGATTTTATTTTTTAATTAAATGATTTTATTTTTTAATTTATTTAGTAATTTTCATTTTCCATTAATAAATAATTTTATTCTTTAATTTATTTGGTAGTTTTCAAATAAATGATTTTATTCTTTAATTTATTTGGTAGTTTTCATTTTCCATTTTTATAAAAATTCTATAATGGAATAATTCTTTATCAGCCATTAGATTATAATGAAATGATCTGAGCCGACAATTAAGCAACATAAAAATAGCATTTGGATACATTATCTCTCTTAATCATAACCATTGGTTGCCTTCTCTTTCCTCTCACACCATTGTGCTTTATAATATATATACTAGTGTGTGTCTGTGCCTACGACACGGTAGGGGTGGGCGCGGTTCGGTTTGGTTCGGTTTTTGTTAAAAACCGAACCAAACCATATATTACGGTCCGGTTTTTTTACCTCTCAAACCAAACCATTAAATAACGGTTTGGTTCGGATTGAAAATTTTTTAAACCAGCGGTTTACGGATTGGTTCGGTTCGGTTTACGGATTATTCTACTTAAAAAAATTCATTCACTTAAGTGAAGACAAAAAAAAAACTAGTCTAGCGAAAAAATAGTATGAAGTGCTACGGTGTAAGCTGTGACTCCAGAGATACATGCACTCAATAGAGGATTGAAAAATGAGGCACAATTAATTCTTGTATTTTTTTAAAATTACCTCGAATAATGATGTTACCATCATTCTAATTAAGAGACAAATCCAACAGCTTACTTTCAAGAATAAACCATAAAACAAAAAATTTAAGAATAAAATTATTAACAAATAAATTTAAGAATAAAAGTATTAACAAAAAAATTAAGAATAAAAGTATTAACATACTAATAAAAAGAAAACATAATGTAAAATTAAAGAAAAATGCAAATATTTTTATAAAAATATATAATTTTTTAATTATAACGGTTCGGTTTGGTTTAACAGGTGCGGTTCGTTTAACATCTGAACCGAACCGTAAACCGTTTGGGGTGGGCCAATCCGAACCGCAAACCGAACCGTTAGAAAAAAACCGTAAATTCGGTCTGATTTGGTTCGGTTTGCGGTTTGGTTCGGTTCGGTCGGTTTTTTGCCCACCCCTACGACACGGTGTTATAAAATTTACATACAGATTAAGATTTGATTATTTAATTTGTTTATAATGAAATGATTTTATTTTTTAATTAAATGATTTTATTTTTTAATTTATTTAGTAATTTTCATTTTCCATTAATAAATAATTTTATTCTTTAATTTATTTGGTAGTTTTCATTTTCCATTTTTATAGAGATTCTATAATGAAATGACTCTTTATCAGCCGTTAGATTATAATGAAATGATCTGAGCCGTTAATTAAGCCACATAAAGATAGTCTTTGGATACATTATCTCTCTTAATCTTAACCACCTGTTACACTCTCTTTCTTCACACACCATTGTGCTTTAATATATATATATATATATTTGATTTAATTCTCAATTAAATCAAGTTTCAATTAATCTCAATTTAATCATGTCCCATAAATTTAAACATAATCATTACAATATGTATAAAATCATATCAAAAGCATGCAAATTAATTTAGGCTCTGAAACCACTGTTGGAAATCTAGCATACGATATGGAGCGGAAAATTAAAATTTTTCAATTTTAAATATAAATTTACAATCCCAAGATCATAATTAATTTTCATGATTCATGATAATATTTATTTATGAAATATAAATAAAAACGTACCTTAAACCTTTAAGTAATCCTCGAATTGCTCCTCGTAAATTCTTCAGAGCCAGCTACACGTTTGACCTCCAACGGTATTCACATAAATCAGAGAGTTAAGGATTTTGGATTTCTCAAATCCAATATTATGTAGGTGTCTTAAGAAAATAGATTTATTTTAGGGTTTTGGAATTTTGGGAGTTTTTAGAATTTTTATTTAAGTAAATTCTTAATAAAAGAAAAATCGAATTTTTCTTTCTTTATTTACTTCTCACGTGAATTTCAAGTTTCTCACAAAACTTATTCAACCAATAATGGCTAGCATAATATGGGTATTTATAGATTTTAGTTTGAGTTGTTTTAATTCTAATCAAATTAGAATTAATAGGATAAAATTAATCCTAATAAAATAGAATTATAATTCATCCTAAATAAACAACTATTATCCTTATTTTATTTAATTAAATAATTAAATAAGATTGATCAATCCTAATCAAATTAGGGTACTATAAATATGAAATTATAATTTAATACAACACTTTGTTAAATTATATTTCAGCCTCTATACTATTGGAAATTACAAAATGACCCTGCACTTTGGCCCTAAAATTCCAAAATTCCATTTTATCCATAATTTCTAAAATTATAGATTTACCCAAAGTTTAAGAACTTGACATTTAAGTCCTAAAACTTAAATCTACTTAATTTATCATTAACTCCTCAATACTCTAAAGTCTGTGACCCATTATATTCTTTCTTATGTTGGCAATGGAGATAGTTATAGACTTCATAAGTCTAGATAAATTTATTTAATTAATTTATCCTCAATTAACTCCTTAATTAAGAAATTATTTTCCATAGATAGCAATGCATCATGACCCCCCCAATTAAGAAAGAATATTAACTTTAGTGAAACCAATTCCGTATACGATTACGTATGATTTAATCATTTCGCCTCATACATATCCCGCCTATGATTCTAGAGTATGGAAATGTATACTCTATTAAATTATGGCTATTAGAACGTTCACTTAAGCTGATAATATATATATATATATATATATATAGAGTTCTGAAACTCCTTTCAGAACTCGTCATGGCCATGGACTTATATTATCACTTATGTCAAATCGCACATCTTGGGATATCGACTCTATGTTATCCAAAGCGGCGAATCTTTATTGATCATTCACTACCTTCATATGCTTTTCATATTGCCCAATCATTACCCTATGTGCAATCTCGCTATGGACTACGGAGATGTAATGTCAAAGCATATATGAAGTCTAAGGATCATCCATACTATCGTTACAAAGAGAAATCTCATAGACATGTGGATAACACTCCATATGGGTTCTCAAGCGGGTTAGTGCAATGTACTGTTCTCCAACAGACATCCATATGTTAGATTAAGTGAATACCTTCACTAGTAACTTATGAGATCAGCTATCTTTCATCGATAAGGAAGCAGACATAACATATACCGATCTAAATGGATTTATCAATGCCTTGTTTTAATAATTTCACGATCGGTAACATTTAAGAATGACTGGATCTCATAAATTAAACTTAATTTAATTTCTTTAATCGTCATTCTAAGGACTTTATTTTACAAGTAGTCAAAATTACTTATGTACAATACTTATAAATAAATTGCCAAATTTTATTAAACAATGCAATAAATATAAATTACATATTTGTCCCTATTGGATTTAGGGCATATAACCAACAATTGATACTGTTGACATAATGAGGCTATGCAATTTGCTTTGCTATATACATCTTTTTAACTAAAATGAAAATCATACTCGCACATATCGTTCGATACAATTTGAAGCAACAAGTTTTTTGCCCATCTGGTGGAATGCGAGATTTCTTTTTTTTTTCCCTCATTTTTTCATCTATGTATAGTGTGAGATCAGGATCCACAAAAAGCATTAAATGACTCTCCTCTTGCCATAAGCATTAAATTAATCTAATTATTTAAATTATTTTCGATTTTTTTATATAAGTAAAAAAAAATTCGAACCGGAACTGACCGGTTCGGTTTAATGGAACTGGTAACCGGCCGGTTTGGTTCGGTTCCGAACCGGAACCGAACCGCCAGCCAGGTCTACATATGTTATTTATATTTTCAATTTTTATTTGGAAAAAATAAAACGTTAATATTTTTTGAACTAAAAAGGTATATTGCAAAGAATAAAAATTCAAACCTAAGTGATACTATTCTTTATATAAACACTTAAACTAAAGAGTTGCAAGCTGTCTCTAAATAGAAATAATCTATATAAACGTTTTAAAATACACAAAATACAATCATCAGATTCTTCTTTTCTGTTCTTGCGTCTGAGACAGAAAAAAACAAATTCGTTTATCATTTTTTGAGTTTGGTGAAATATAAATTTAGAAATATAAACGATTGTATTCTGGGGTAGATTCCTGTTAAATTTTAGTCGCCAAAAGGGGATAAATTTTTTCTTAGGATATTGTTATATTTCTTACAAGTCAGTATCGAATTTATATATTTTCAATTGATTTTCTATTGTTGTATTATATACATTTACAGTTATGTTTATATCAAGTATTTTTTTATTCATTACAAACTGAACTAGTTCTTTCATCTTTTTATAGATTAATGAAACATTATGATGTGTTGAGATGAAAATGATTGTGACACGTTGGGATTTGTCAATCCCGATCCTATATCTTGATTGTGGATTCGATAAAATAAAAAAAAATCGTCTCAAATCTCATATTAATTTTTAAATTTGGATGAAATATTATTGTGAATCCCAGACCGAACAATGATGTGGGGGTGAATACAAGGTTCAAAATGTCATGGGTTTGTTGAGCTGTTAAACATCAAGAAATATTTTGTTAATTCTTTGAAAGTTACCTCATTGAGTCTTCTTAGTCGTCAACAACGTTATATAAACATGGCAACAGCTTGACCGCAAACGCATAAGATGGTGATATTAAGAGTTTTTTAATTATAGCATAAGCTTGCTGCTTGTATTATTTTATTTGGTTTTGGTGGATGTCACTATATATTAATCATGAGAAGATATGTTTTTAGGTTATAGATTTTATCTTTTTTAATAATACATTAGAAAAACAATAATCTTGTTGTTTAATACGATAACGATGAATAGACCCGGCCGCCGGCGGTCGGTTCCGGTTCGGAACCGAACCGAACCGGCCGGTTCCGGTTCCACGAGTGTGGAACCGGAACCGAACTGGTTAAATCCGTTTCGGTTCCGGTTCCACACTTAAGTGGAACCGAACCTAAAACCGAACCGGAACCGAACCGGTTCGGTTCGGTTCTGTTTTTTTTTTTTTTTATTAATTAAAATAAAAAAAATGAGAGGAATCAAAGCTTAAATAAATAAAATTATTAATTAAAAAAATGAGATTAAAATTATAAAAAAAAAAAAAATTATTACATTGAAGAGCTTGAGCTTAAATTTTTAAAAATTTAAGTTGCATACGTATCCTCCAAGGGTGAGAGGATCAAAGCTCACGTAGTTCCATTACAAGTTTAAGACATATCCCCTTTGTAAATTATAATTTTACAATTATCAATCATCATTATCAGTTGATCCTTCGGCTCCGGTTCCGCTTGCACTTGTTGCAGAAGCATTATCAAACAAATCTTCAAAATCAGCGGGGGCAGCTTCTTGTTGTCTCAGATCAGCTCGAGTTCAATCATCCACACAAGCTGTTGCTTCTAGAGTGCTTGGATGTAATCATCGGGGGCATCTTTTTTTTAATTATTTTTTTTTTGGCAGGGAGCCAACGGCTCCCTGCATCCCCCAACGGCTACTAGCCGTTGGGGGAATTAGGCCCCCAACGGCTAGTAGCCGTTGGGGGCCGTAGGGTTCCTGTTGGAACCCTACGGTTCCAACAGGAACCCGACGGTTCCTCCGTACGGTTCCACCGGTCCGGTTCCGGTTCAGTTCCGAAACCGGTTGGAATCGGAACCTTCTGGTTCCAACGGTTCAGTTCCGGTTCCGAACCGGAACCGTGGCCGGGTCTAACGATGAATTTCCAAGGTGCTGACTCAATTCTTATAATAGAAATAAAAGTTCATAAGTTCAAATTCAAACTGATATATTTAATTTAAAATTTGAGTGGAGAGTGGATGTAATGTAATAAAAAAAAATTTGTTTAACAAAATACAAAATCATGATCTCTGATCGAAAGTTGGATTAAAAAAATTGGAGAATTGCCATTTGTGGCAATTCGGGAATCGGCATAATAAATTATGTAATGTGAAAATACTAAAGTTGATAAAATTTGTAATCGATATAAAAATAAAAAAAAAAATTAACAATTGTTGTAAGTTAATCTATTAGAGAAAAATAAAGTAAATTAGCTTGCACCTTTTGTGCCCTTAAAGTTGGACAATTTAATTGGAAATCGGTAGCAAATCGATACAACAATAATTTGAGCTATTTATGATTAATCACGGATATTTTGGAATTAATCGAAAATAATCAGAGATTAATTGAGAAGATTAAAGTTAATATTGTACAATATTGAAAAAAATTAAAACTCATTGATTAATATTTTCCAAAAATCACTAAAATCATTTATTTATCATTAAAAAATATTAAACAATCATAGAATTTAGACATATGACTGAAGTTTCTAAGAAAAAATGAAAAATGAGGAAAGGAGAAGAAATGAGTATTTCTGCAAATCAGATAATTTTTAAAAATCAGAAACGGCTATCAATCGCCAAAAATCAGCGATTTTATTGGAAAAATAGTATGTTATATGATATTTTGAAACATAAATTTGAGTAGAATCTATTTTGTGAAACTAAGAAATGATGAGTGATTCGAATTTTTCTCCGTGAGTACTTCGAAATCATATTTTATATTTAAAATAATGTTCGAGTGAACGAGAAATTGTCTTTCAAAATATACTCATTGAGATGGAAAATTAAAAGAAATTAACTAATCCCACATATGAAAGAAAAGCCCGGTCTTGAGTGGTTTATATATTACAACTCAATGGTATTTGAACAGCTCTCTCTCACACGCGCCCGCTCAAATTGTATCATGTCGCCGTTGAAATCCTAAGCATAGATTGTTGGAGGCAAATCTATTTTAAGAACAATGTATTGCACGTCTTATAATTTTATAATTTTATGTTATGTTGTATCAGTTGTATTTGTTTACTAATATTCAATGTTGATATTGTTTATTTTGCCAATAAATTTTAGGAGAAAAATTAAATATGTGATTTCTGGTCAATCAAATCACTCTATCAGTCAGGGGTGTTCACGGGTCGGATCGGGTCGAGTTTTTTGAAATTTTGTGAGACCCGATCGGGTCGGGTCACGAGATGTTCGGGTTGCGGGTCGGGTCGGGCGAAGGTGGAACCCGAACGGGTTCGTGTTCGGGTCGGGTCGGCAGAAAAAAAAAATGATTTTTTTATGAATTAATTATTTTGAAATACAAATATTGTTATTTTATGTCTAAAAAATTATCATAAATATAAAATTTTAAATTTTATTATTAATGTATTAATAAAAAAAAATACACCTTTTTAATATATACAACTAAGTTGTTATTCCACCATTTATCTCCCCCTTGATTTTACAGACAATTATCACATAATTCTTATGTGGCAGTAGGCTACTAAACTGTTATCACATAATTCTTGCCTAATAAAATTATGCCTAATAACTGTTATCACATAATTCTTTTGTGACAGTAGCAACCATCAAAATCAGAAAGCAAGGCATATTGAATAATAATTGACATTGCAGTATTTAATTATTTATTTTATTAGGAAGAGATAATACAACAAAAATAATAAACAAATGAAATAATAATAAAAACTTTAAAATAATAATAAAATTTTTAGAAAATAATAAAAATATTATAGGATCGGGTCGGGTTTTAGTATCAAACCTGTTGCCCAACCGAAAATTTCGGGTCGGGTCGGGTTGAAAATTTTGTAATTTTATTTTGGACCAGCGCGGGTCGGATCGGGTCGGGTCGGTCGCGGGTTGACCCGATCCTATGAACACCCCTATCAGCGATTGACAAATTAATCTTAAGAATGTAGTCAAATTGATTTTCAAATATTAAGTTGGAACATTAAGGGAGATAAAATATTAAAAAATATTTGAGATTTTCACATCTTCACATTTTTAAATAAAATACAAAATGGAAAAAATAATAATAATATCTCAGACCTTTTGACATTAATAGCTCGCACCTTCCGCCATGTTGAAGCTTTCCAAAATATGAATAAATTGATGAATTGAATTAACGGTTTACTTTGATTTTATTTTTTTTTAGAATCGTTGGAAATTTCGTCGTCAAATCACTATTTCAGGCTTAAACGGAGTAAGTAAAATCTTCGACTATCTTAGATTTTTACAAAAAACTAACTCCTTAAATTCGAACTCAATACTTGAAGATCAAATGTTGAGCCCATACACCATCCAAATATGCCCTTGAGGACCGTTTATTTTGATTTGGTTAACATAAAAAGACAAATAAAAATAAATAGAAGTAAGAAGCATAAATGCTTACAATTCATTGTGAATGTCAAATATAAAACTTTGACTATAGAAGAAATACTTAACCGAAAAAAAAAAAAAAAAAAAACTTCCATTAATACCCGATTTAGATTTGAAAGTCTGATTTTCTCTACTGTCAGAATTATAATTATTATTTTTTACTTATATCCTAGTTGACCAAATTAAATATTAATTTAACTATTTCAGTCTTACATTAGAGGAAAAAAAAATAAATTGCTCGTAAAAATATTTTACAATAAAAATCGTTATAGTTCTAGAAAACGAGGATTTTGTTGTAATTTTTTTATTAATAAGTGGGGTTGTGATGTGATTACACAAAATGTGAGAATATTGGTGGGTAATATCAACCCTTGTTCACAATATAGTCGCAACCTAAATGTCAGAGTTTAATTTGAGTTACATGCACAATGGCAAACATCAATGTTTGGGTCCAATATTAATCTTATCATTCTTTTTTTTCCTCCATTCAATATAAATCTGTTTGCGCAATTTTTATGCGTGAAGAAAGAAGAACGTGTAAGGTTCAAACCTCCTGAGACAATGTCCCAGCAATGGGTGTTTGATTAAGTGAATAAGCCTCCAAGGGGAGCAAGCACACAAGTTACAGTCCTAAGATTACAATCTAAGAAATGAAAAATAAAAATATGCTCATTTGAGTCTTCATTTGATCGGGGGCTTCTCTCTCTTGGCATAGATAAGCTTTTATAGTGAAGTTTGTCAACCGTTTTAAACGGTTCCAGTATCTCCTTGCAGTTGCTGAATCGTGCATGTAACCGCTGAGCTGCGTGTTTCAACTGCTTGGTTGTGGAGGAAAACTGTCCAACTGCCATGATCGTGGAAGTAACCGTATCATGGGTTTTCGTCCTAAACGTAACCACATCATGGGCTTTCGTCCTAACCGCTGGTCCGATCGCCCCACGCTCTTTGTCGCCCTTTGGTCCATCGCCCTTTTTCCCTTCGCTCTTTCTTTAGTCTCAGAGCGATTTCGTTCTATGGTGGAGATTTTCGTCTGTTAACAATTGTCCCCCAAATTTACCTTGATGGCACTGGACGTGAAGATCGAGGTGAATTTTTTAGTTTCCATCCCGATTCGTTCTTTCCTCGTTTCAGGGAAGACCACTACGCCAACTGAGGGTTGTCCTGACGGACGTTCCCTTTCATCTTCAGCTAGCCTGTTTTGATCGACCGGCCCATCATTCGGCTAATTCCTCAGTCCAGAGAATCTGAGGAGCAAATTTTTGGTCGGAGAAGGCGAAACGGCATATGTATTGGAGTGATGGAAACTTGTATGATCAACCGTTTCCGCCTTCGGTCGGCCCCTCATTCGGCCAATCCCCAGTCTATAGAATCCGAGGTCCCAGGTAAGCAACATGCTCCGCGTAGAGAAGCTCAGGCAAGCTGTTGTTAACGAGCTTAACCCATTCGCAACTCGGGAGATGCAGTACCTTCCACACAGAGGACCCCGGACAATTTGTCGCTAACGGACGCAGCCCATCCACAACCTTACATTTCATTTCATACCTTACGCCGTGTGGATGACCGTTAGCGAGTCTTCTTACATTCCATTTCACACCTTACTAAAGAGAAGCTTCCACCTCTGGTGGCCTATGTTTCATGCAGAGCTTTTCCTTTTCCCAACTCTGCTCTGCCTCTTCCGATCTTTTCCTTCTCATTTTCGGGACTCTATTTGACTATGGAGAGTCTGGTTAGTAAGGTTGTCCTTTAAATAGGTGGTGATGAGACCTTGGTACTGTTGTCATGTGAAGGGTTTTTTCACGTGATGTCTGATCGATTGGAGGGGCTCCCTGCCCAAAGTCTGGTCCTCTGTCAAAGTAAACCTGTGGCCTGATGGTCTTGTCATATTGGTCTTTGCTACTTGCGTTAATAATGGAGAAGGCTTGGACAACGTCTTTGGAAAGTGTAGTGTTGACACCTGTTCTTGGCCGATTCTGAAGACCGATGCTAAGATTTTGAGGCTCGGCCGATCTGTTGGAGGCCGAAGTAGCGAGGTCGAGCGAAGTAAACTCGGGGTTAGACTCTTCGCCCTGTAGTTTGTCGGACCGTCCTTTAGAGTTCTATGCAAACCCATCATATCTGCAATAAATGTGCGGCCCTTTCCTACACGCTTCATCATGAGTCCCATTTAAGAGCCGTTTTTTATGTCACTTCCATGTTTCCTTCTGTCGCACGTCACTTGTGCAGCGAGTTGCATTCGAACACCTGTCTAGGGCAACTTTCTATCCTTTTCTGTTTTCCCCCTGCTCTTACTCCTCGACGATTCATGTTACGACAGTTGTCCCAGGTTAAACCCTTCGTCTGTTCGTAAGGATTCATCCCCCCTGTCTCTCGCTATACCCTTAACTTTTTCTGCAAACTCGCTTGTACTGCTTTCTTGATCTTTTGTCATCAATGGCTTCTTCTTCCTATTTTCCCAAAACTAACGACTCAACTTTCGCTGAGTATAAGTTGGCATTGGAAGATTCTTATGTGGGCGTGTTTGGCCTTCACACTCTCGATAAGGATTTCGGCCAATGCGCTCTTGGCCCCATCTTCATTGATGATAACGCTATCGCAACGGCCCCGTTGGCTCAGCAATTTCCCTATTTTTCTAGCCCTCCATTTTCTGAACCACTCAACATTTCTGTCCTTGCTCAATCCAGTCCAATTCGCACCTGGCCCAAGCCTGATACAGCTTTCGAAGCCTGGTATCAACGTATGCTGTTACATGTGGATACCCGTGCCTTTTTAGACAAACACCATATTCTTCCTCTCATTGAGCTTTCCTTGTCTCTGCCAGCTTTTGATCGCAACTTGTTTCCCATTTCCTTACTCTTTTGGTCTTCCGAGTACAATGTATTCATTTTTCCGGTCAAGCCCTTTACTATCACTCTTCGTGATGTTGGTGCGCTTACTGGTCTGACCCCTCTCGGACCGATCATTTCGGCCTCCACAAACTTTCGTTTTCCCCCTCCTTCAGTGGGTCCTTCCTCTTTTTCGTCCTACTCTTCTCTTCTTCGCACATATTCGAAAACGGCTGGTACGGTTTCAATGCTAGAACGTACAACCTTCCTTCATTACTGGCTATGCAAATATATCGTTTGTACACCTAGCCAAAAACCGGTTGTAGGCATTGCATTTTAGCATGTGAAACCCGATGATGAGTCTCAGTTGGAGGCACTACCTTTTTAGCTAAGAATATTGCGGGAACGGAGGTCGGAAGGGGAAATTCGAAATAAGTACGTCATCAAGTCCATTTCACAAGCTCACTGTCTTCGTTAGTGCTGCGTTCATTACTTCGTTCGAACGTCAGGCAGATTGCGGACGTTCGTGTAGCGTTCGAATTGGCGTTCGAACGGCGTCGGTGTTTCTGGTTTTGCTGCTACCTCGCACCCCAGCCCAATTAGCTCCCCAAAGCCCATAAAACACATCCCAATTTAATTAAACTAAACATTAAACATTAAATAAAATATTTAAACCATTTACCAATTAAATGAAACACAAAATATAATCATACCTAATAAAGATAAATCAAACATATTAACTTCCTAACTAAACAAATCACATACTAAATAAAAAGATGTCATGCCTAATTAAAATCAATCCTAACCAATTAAAACCAATCAAATATTTGACTTCCTAATCTAATAAGACATCTACCAATTTAAAATAGTTGACTTCCTAATTTAAAATATTTTGTCCCCCCTCAATCTTGTGTATACCATCCTTAGGACTCCTAATTTGGAAACTAGATCTCTTCCTTGTGAGACAAGGGCAAACCCTAGCTCTCTTCTATATAAACATGCATTAACCTAGCCACACCATCTGTCCACTCTCTCTAATACACGCCCAAGACATCAAGACATTTCACATATACACAAAAAGAGAACAAAGAACCCTAACGATCTCCTTCATAGCCGAGACAACAAGAGCACTAACAACCACCATAGCCGAATCCAAAACAAACCAAACTCACCATTAGCCGAATCCAGAACACCCCTTAATAAACACTCAAAACCAGCCCCCCTAAACGCCTATACACCACCAAAATAACCACAAAACAAAAGCCACATTCACGCCTACACAGCAGCCCCTGCACCCCATAAAACACGCCTAAACAGCCCCTGAATCACCTTAAAACAACAGCCCAAATCCTATTAAAACAGTCCCTAAAAACCTTAAAAACAGTAACATAAAAACTGCATTCATAATCTTAAAAATAATCACACACAACTGCACTAAGAACCCACCCAAACTTGGAACAGTTCATTGAAACGTCAAAACAGGTGGCCTGAGCAGTGAGCAGCAAAACAGAGGCCGAACAAGAGTAGAACGGAGTTCGAACCGCAAGCAAAACAGCAAAGCAGTGAGCTAGGACGCTAAACCAGTGAACCGGAGAAGTTGAAGAGCTGTACCCTTCCGACGTCCGTGAAACGCAAGCCTGAAAGTTGGCAAAAAGGTTAGACCTGAGGGTATCTTTCACACTCGTCTTTTTTGTATTATTTATTAAATATTACTTTCATGATTGTCATGTTGAAATGCATGTTGTGGCCCTTGAGTAGATAAATATGCATGAATTATGAGATGTAGTATGTTGTGGCTGTGGAATAAAATGAGAGACGTGTCAACTCTCGCGGTATATCGGATGGAAACCGGACATAAATTTCATAGCCGATTCCGAATGGACGGTAATATGATCTGTACTCGGGACACAACTCAACGTACCGCTTGAGTAAACGGCACCCTCTTTTGTTTTGTGTTGCTTTTGTTTATTTTTCGTCACTTGAATTCTGTATGTTGTTTATTTATGCATGATTCAATCGAGCGCATGGGCTTAGTAAGTGGAATGAAAGATCCCCTATGGGGAGGGGTTAAAGCCATTTACCACGATGCTTTGCCGCGCCGGTTGATGTGTGTTCGGTTGGATGCAAGATACGTTCAATCGGGCATACTTAGTTTGATATTATTGTCTTTATCTTTTTATGCATGGTTCAATCAAGCGCATGGGCTTAGTAAGTGGAATGAAAGATCCCTTATGGGGAGGGGTTAAAACCCTTTACCACGATGTTTTGCCGTGCCGGTTGATGTGTGTTCGGATTGGATGTAAGATGTGTTCAATCGGGCATACTTGGTTTTGATATGATTGGCTCTATTTTTGTATGTATGATGCGATCGAGCGCATGGGCTTAGTGAGTTAGTCCAAAGGTCCTCTATCTGAGAGACGAAGAGCCTAAAAGGCCACATTTGTGACACTACTTCGCCGCGCTGGACGAAGTGTGTTTGGGTTGAATGTACGTTCAATTGGGCATACGAAGTCCTACACTTTTGTTGTCTTTATTTCATGTGTTGTGATGTGACGCGCATGGGCTTAGTATGTTGGTCTAAAGGTCCTCTCTTTGAGAGACCAAGAGCCCCAAAAGGCCACCTTTACGGCAGTACTTCACCGCGCCCCTTTTTTTTGTTTATGTATTGCGTCCCATTTCATGCATCAGGTCTGTTCCCGTTCGAACGCGTTTACGAACGCAACTCGAACGCGCATGCATTTTGCCTTATCATGCATCAGGTCTCATTTCCGTTTGAACGCGTTCACGAACGCCATACGAACGTGAGCATTCTGTTTCATTTCCGTTTGAACGCGTTAACAAATGCCATACGAACGTGAGCATTCTATTTCATTTTCGTTCGAACGCGTTAACAAACGCCATACGAACGTGAGCATTCTGTTTCATTCCGTTTGAACGTGTTATCAAACGCCATACGAACGCGAACCTTCTGTTTACCGTTCGAACGCGTTTACGAACGCTACACGAACGCGAACACACTGAACTGAGACATATTCATCACATGCCATGTATAATTGTTTCTTAGGTGATTTTTTTATGGAACCACACATAGTCATTCTTATATTTGTGCACATAATAATGAAAAGCATGTTTATTCCATTAGTTACGTCATTTGCCTTAGTCTTGATTTAACGCATTACGATTCATATACCTATGCCATGATGACTTTGGAGTATTATTTCTTGTGATATATCGGATGGAAACCCAGACATAAATTCCGTAGCCGATTCCGAATGGACGGTAATGCGGTCTGTACTTGGGATACAATTCCACGTATCACTTGGAAAAGTGCTCACATGTATGCTTGTACTGTTATTATGTATGCTTGTGTTTTTCATGAATATGATATGCTGAATGAAGTTGTATGTTCGTTGTTACTTTGAGGTATTTTCAGGCATGTGTTCTTAGATGTGAGATATATGTGAAATGTATGTATAAGTTTTATTTTGTACCCGTGAATTTAGAAGCATGATACTCTTGGAAATAAGTGCTACTTAAGCCTGATTAAATTATCACATAAATCCTGTCATTACAAGTGGCATAAGTAAGGAACCATTCCGAACCCAATGGTTTGAGGTCTTCCCTTGCGAGGGGTGAGTGCGGCCTTAAATCTCATTTTCCCGATTCACACCGGGTGGCGACTCCATTATTCTCAGGTTTAGTCCCCCGTGGCTACTCCGTACTCCCGACCGGGCCGCGAGCCCGGGACAGCATGCGTCACCCCAGATCCTGTGTTCCCACACCGGTGGCGGGCTACCTCCCAATTTCTTCTTATCTCACATATGGCCGTCATTTAGACTTGGCCTCTTTTCTTCTTGCCGCCATGTATCGGGGGCTGGCCATCCTCCAAAAGCAACTTCGGTCGGGGTCATCACCCATTGCTTCTGGTCCCTTGTGGATCGTCCAACTTTGGCTGAGAGCTTACTTTCCTATTTTGGTATAATTGATTCGACTCACCTTACTCTTGTGCCGGCCTTCTCTTCGCTCAGCTTAGGCCGTCTTTTTTCCTTCCTCGTGCTACCTTTGATTATTTTTATACTCTTCCTCGGGTTCCTTCTTTTTTCCCTTTTACTGTGTCGAACAGTCCGTCTTTCGTCCATGACCTTCCTCTTTCGGAAGAGGATGAATCATGTCTTCGCATATGGCACAAGTTTTTATGCAGTCGCGACCTGGTTCATGACATCTTGACTGGGGCCAATGGCAAGGCTGGAGTGGAGGCATATTCGCCCAACTTCGTCGCCCGTCAATTTGGCCTCGTCCAAGGGTGGCCTCTTGCCTTTTTCATTAGTATTTTGCGTCGTCAGACCATTTTAAGGTCTTTTCTGTTTCTGAAGTTGAGGACTCTTTGGTGGAGACTCGCTCTTTGCTGTCTTCTTTTTTCATATCTCCTTTCGCTCTTTGTACATCCGTTCATCCTTACTTTGACCGCTTCTGGCCATCGACCCATGAACGATATTTTTCTTTGCCTCCCGCGAGGGTGTTTTCTTTTATTCCTTTGTCCCCCAAATCTCCTGAGCCGTCGGGGTCAAAGAAGGCAGCTGAGGCGTCTAAACCCAAGAGCATAAATCTTGCTAAAAGGAAACAGCCTTCTCCCAGCCGAAGTTCTGATTCGGACGTTCCGCTCGTCCGTCGCTCTAAGGTATGAGCTTGAGACCTGCTTTCTTTTGCATTCATACATTTTGCGGTATATTGATATCATGACTGTGCATTTGGTGCAGGCTCTCAAGATTGATCCGCCTTCAGCAATTCCTGAAACGGCGCGAATTCCGGAGGCCGAAGCTCATGTGGGTGGAAGCGAGGGAGCGGGACCTGCAGGGATGCCGGTTGTTCAATTTCCCTCTGACGAGGATGACGTTGCCGAAGGTCTCGTCATGGCGCAATTCCCAGTTGAGGGAGGTGCAATTGGAGCGACCCCAAGGTACGGAGCCATCTGTTGATGATCTGGCCATTCGCGTCTAAGAGTTTAGGAGATTCCTGGTGATCATTCCCCATTTGAGCGCTTCTCTTCTGACGGTTCTGTACCAATCGTGCAGGATCTAGATGATGAGGCTGAAATGCCAGAGCCTATCTGGCCGACGGGGCTCTGTGGCATTACCTTAGGCAATTATACCATTTAGTATGCAGAATGTCTGCCTCAGGACTTAGAGGGAGTTATAGGGACGTGGACGGCCTCTATAGTTTGGCCGAATTAGAGTCATTAGAAGAGGCTCGGTCTATGTATAAAGACGACGTACTTCATCGCATTTACGAAGAAGATGAAATCATTTATATTTCTGATTCGTCTGATTCTGATTCTTTTGCAGATGTTCGGCCGACTACTGCGCCACATCATTCGATGCCAGAAGCGGTATCTCCCAGCACTTCTGCGCATCAAGCTTCGGTCTTAGTACAGCTGTCGTCTTCGGCTCCTCTGCCTTCTCCTCCTCAAGTGGAGTTCTTGAGCCTGAGCGGCCGTCATCTTTGGCTCTCATGGTTGTTTCTTCCGCAGCTCCTGCTCAGACAGTCCAAGTACTAGCCGCTCCTGAGCAGCCGTTGCCCCTTCGGGCTGAGTCTTCCATTTTGCCAACGAGTTCTCCTGCTCGGCCATCTCCTCCTCAGGCCGCACCACATTCGACTCTTGTCCCCCAACATCCAACATCCCCAGGGCCTTCATTTCAACAAGAGCTAGCGCAGCCCGCGACTGAAGCATTCGATGCGCTGGTGGGTTAGCCCTCTGGCTCTGGTTCTGAGGTGGTAAGTCTTTTCTTCTTCTCTAGTTCGTCCTTACCCTAGCTTATACTTGCTAATTTCTTCTTTGTGTACAGGTATCGACCCATTGCTGCAAACAGTCCAGGACATTTTAGATCGCTTTGGACGACTGTCCTCTGCTTCTTTTCGGCCTCCTTCGCCTTTGGTCGGCACCAGCACAGACATAGAGGTCCTTCAGGAGGTTCTTGGCCAATATGCTTCATTTGCTGCACTAGAAATTAATCAAGCCGCGCGGCCGAAGAACGTCCTTCAATTGGACAGAAGCTCCTCTGAGTTGAGCCGGATATTGGCTCTCCCTACCTTGCCAATATCTGTTGATGATCGGCTTTTCCTCCAAGAGATGCAAAATGGCATAGCAAACCTTCTCTCTCGATATCGCAATATGCATAGCCAGAAGATCGGGCTTCGCTCTTCTGTGATGAGGAAAGAAACGCTTCGTGATTATCTCGAGGCACGACATCAGGCTCTGAGGGAGACAACAAAAGAAATGGTGACCGAAGAATCGGTCTTCCTGGACCTGGTGCGACAACTAAAAGAGATTCAGCGTCTTCTTGAGGAAAGCCCCATAGGAATGAGGCTAAGAGGAGGACCCTCGTTACTCGAATAGATGAGATGGACAAGTCTGTGGCAGAGTATGAGGGGTTGGCCCGCATCAATTTGAGAAAAGCCTGGCCGATTTAGACGCAGTGGGTATGGGAATACAGCGCCTGAGGAGGGAGACGCTTTCGGCCATTAAAGGGCTACCTGGGGATTTTCGGCGATCTTCGGGCCAAAAGTAATATTTTGTAAGACGTTATATCATATCATTGTATTCTTAGGACGTTTTCATCCATATTTAATGAGAATTTATTATTGTTTCAGTGCATTTTGTTTTCGTGCTCCTATAATGAGGGCACATATTTCTTTAAGTATTTATCGTTTATTGATCTTGTATGCACTCTTCCGTTTAAGTCTTGTAGATGATAGGCTCCATTTGGCAACATGTTTTTTACCATGAATGGGCCTTCCCAATTGGGCGACCATTTGCCATACGCTGGGTCTTTAGAACCAAGTGGCAACACAGTCTTCCACACTAATTCGCCCTCCCTGAACGATTTAGCCATTACTCTGAGGTTGTATTCCTTGGCTATCCTTTTCTTTTGTGCTTCTAGACGATTTATCGCATCACATCTGATGCCGTCCAATTCCAACAAGTTCTGGATCATTGCCTCGTTGTAGTCTTCCCGTGTCAGTTTGTCTTGCAGCATCACCCTGGTAGACTTAATATTCATTTCTACTGGAAGCACAGCCTCTTGACCATACACTAATTGGAATGGCGTCACCGAAGTACTTATTTCGGGGACGTTTGATAGGCCCATAAAGCCTGACTCAAATATTCATCCCACCGGTCTGGCGTTGTCTGTCACCATTTTCCGAATCAATCCTTTAAGGGTCTTGTTGGTCGATTCTGTTTGACCATTTGACTGAGGGTAGTAGGGGTAGTGTTCACTAATCGGACTCCGTATTCGCCCAGTAAGTCTTTTACCTTTTCACCGTTTAATGAAGTACCATGATCTACCATTATTGTCTGTGGTATACCAAATCGGTGAATTATATGTTCCTTTATGAACTTGATGATCAGCTCTTGGGAGATTTCTACAACTGGGATGGCTTCCACCCATTTAGTGAAGAAGTCGGTGGCAACGACGATGAAAGTATGCCTCTTACTCGATGCAGGATAAATCTTCCCTATCAAGTCCATCGCCCATCCCATAAACGACCACGATTTAATGACTGGGATCATCTCAGTTGCTGGAGCCCTCTGAACAGGTCCGTGCTTCTGACAAGCAATGCATCCTTTGGCATATGAGGTGCACGATTCTCCCATCTTTGGCCAATAATAGCCGCTTCGTATAATCAACCATCTCATCTTTACCCCGGCTTGGTGAGCCCCAAAAATGCCTTCATGCACTTCGGCCATGATAGTTTTGGATCCGGATGGCCCTACACATTTCAACAACAACCCATCTTGTCGTTTCTTATATAGCACATCTCCTCATACTATATATTTCAAAGTTTTAAGTTTTAGCCTTGATCCTTCCTGCTTCGGGCTGCTTTAGGAATGTCTTGATTTTGTTTCTCCAATCGTCCTTTTTTCGGCTTCGATAACCATGGCGTCCGTATCTTTAGCTCGCCTCATGAGGACTGGCTCAACCTCTTCACTCATGTATACCCTACCTATGTTTGTCTGTTTATATCCGAAAGCTGATTGGGCTAAGCTATTGGCCAATTCGTTCTTCGCCCTCGGAATGTACTCCAATTCAGCGTGATCAAATCGTTCTACCAATTCTTTGGCCACGTCTAATAATGCCATTACTGATGGGCTTTGACATTTGAAAGCTCATATCACTTGTTGAATTACCAGCTGCGAATCTCCCTTGATGGACGCATGGGTTACTCCCATATTGAGAAGCATCTCTAGCCCAAGTATCAAGGCTTCGTATTCGGCCTGGTTATTGGTGCATCATTCTTTCAACTTGACTAGGAATCGAAAAGATTCTCCCAACGGGCTGACCAGGACTAATCCTATTCCAGCTCTCTTCATTGTGCTGGATCCATCAAAATACATCGTCCATGGTTTCAGACTACATTCGTCCAAATCCATCTCTATTTCCCTGATCGTGCTCAAACATGGATGGTCGGCCAAAAAATCGGCCAAGGCTTGATTTTTAACGGCCCTCTGGGGTTCATGCCGTATATCAAATTCTGAAAGTGATAGTGACCAAAACCCGACTCTTTGATGCAAGATGGGACGAGAAAATATGTATTTTATTATATTAATTCTTGTAATCAAGTACACTATATTCGGCCTAAGGTAGGCTCGTAATTTAGTACATGTGAAGTACAAAGCCAATTAGCCAAACATAATTTCTCCATGGGAGAATAGTTACATTCGTAATTCAGCAATTGTTTGCTAATATAGTAAATGGCTCTCTCAATGTTCATGTTGTCATCTGCATGATCATCCCAGCTATGGACTGCTCTTCAGCCGCTATGTACAACTTTTTTGGCTTTCCTGGCACTGGGGGTACCATCACACGGCGGCTGACAAGTACTTCTTCTTCAGTCTGTCAAATGCTTGTTGATGTTCCTCGGTCCAGACGAATTCGTCCTCGCCTTTTAGCTTTAATAAGGAGGAGAACACTTTTTGTTTCCCTGCACAGTTGGAGATGAATCGCCTTAAGAAGTTAATTTGCCCTAAAAACCTATGCAACTCTTTTTTATTTCGGGGTGGCATAGCTTCAGTGATCGCCGAGACTTATTGGTGTCGATCTCAATTCCCTGTTGGTGCACTAAAACCCTAGGAAATTTCCTGCGCACACCCCGAAAGCACATTTGGCAGGGTTCATTCTTAGTTTGAACTTTCTCATTCGTTCGAAGGCCGTGCTAAATGGCCAAAATGTTCGTCCATTGTCACAGATTTAGCCACTATATCGTCCACATAGACTTCTTCTACGAATTCGCCAATCATGTCATGAAAGATCAGTTTCATGGCCCGCTGATAAGTGGCACCAGCATTTGTCAAGCCGAATGGCATGACCTGACCCCATTCATAATACCCTAGAGAGCTTGGGCATCTAAATGTCGTCTTGTGTACATCATCTTCGGTGATGTAAATCTGATTATAGCCCGCATACCCATCCATAAATGAGTATACTTGATACCCCGCCGTGGAATCACTAGGGATTTACTGTCGGCATTGGGTATTGATCATTTGGTGTTGCTAGGTTTAAAATTTCTGAAATCTATACAGATCCTTATCGTTCCATTCTTCTTCCTAACTGGGACAATATTGACAACCATTCCACATATCTGATCGTCCTAATGAATTTTACCTCTAGCAGTCGTTCAACTTCTTTCTTATATCAGGCATGACATTAGGCGCAAACCTCCGGGAGGCTGGCCTGTGAGGCCTTGGCTTGGCATGATTTGGCAGCCTATGCTCTACCAACGTCGTATCTAAACCATGCATCTCATGTAGTCCCATGAAAAACATTTTGTATTTTTGCAACAAACTAACTAACTTTTCACGTACCTGGGGCTTCAATTTCTTTGTTGACGTAAGTTATGCGCCTATCGTGCTTATTCCCCAGATTTACCTCGTCCAAAGCATCTTGTCCTCTTGAGATGTTTGTCTTGCGTTGTCTATCAGGGCGAACTCTTCTTTCCTTTGATTCTCATCCTCCTTCCATCAAATGTAGTCAATCTCCACATATTTTTTTATTTTTGTCCTCCGATCTGGGTGGCAGAATAATCCCTCTTAAGGCCGAAATAGCGGCAATGTGCTTCATCCTATTTCTTCAATCCATCACATAGGCCAATAAATTGGCCTCGGAGGCCGCAAGAGCGGCTTCTCCTTATTTGGCCGTACTTCATTTGAACCGCTGTGTGTTGTTTCTCCAAAGACCACTGTGGTTGGTCTCGTCTGTGCGAACAAGTCGTCCAGAAACCCAGAGGGGTAAAGCTCGTCATTCTGAGCCACAATGATCGGGCTTTCCCATTCATTCAAAACTCTGGTCAGCTCATAGTTCCCTTCGTACATGAAGTACTCGGCCGAGTTTGTCTCCGCAGCGAAAGGCTTATTGTCGGCATGCACTATCTCCACTTCGTCCCTTTGGTTCCAGAAAACTAGGCATTGATGAAGGGATGCATCGGCTGCCGTGAATCCAGTCTCGTCCCAGGAGCATATTGTATGTGGTTGGTCCATCTATGACGAAAAATACCATTGTCTTCGTAGTACTTCCCACTTGCAGGTCCAATGGAATAACTCATTTTGCTGTCGTCGCCACTTCACTTCGTCCCTTTGGTTCCAGAAAACTAGGCATTGATGAAGGGATGAAGGGATGCATCGGCTGCCGTGAATCCAGTCTCGTCCTAGGAGCATATTGTATGTAGTTGGTCCATCTATGACGAAAAATACCACTTTCTTCGTAGTACTTCCCACTTGCAGGTCCAATGGAATAACTCCTTTTGATGTCGTCGCCCCTCCATTAAAGCTGGTAAGCACCACTTCCGTAGGGAGAAGGTCTTCTTCGGACTTTGCCAAACGTCCTAGCATCATAACTGGTATTGCATTAATGGCCGCCCCATTATCAATTAGTACTTTGGTGACAGGTATCCCGTTAGCCTTTTCCTTTACATACAACGGCCGCAGGTGCTTCGTCATTTGTGTTGGTGGCTTCGGGAAAAACACTCTCTTTGATAGCCCTATTTCCATTGCTTGATCGCCCTCAACTTGCGGCGATTCCTCTTCTATGTCCCATCTGGAAAGTGGCAACGTGGCTGGTGAATTCTGGGAGACATGATTGATAGTCAATCTCCGTTTTCGGCTCTGGTGAGGGTCCGTTTTACCTTAGGCGTCCCATACAAGACAAGGAACATATATCGTCCCAAATCTTCTCCCAATGTCACGACTGCAGGATTACCGGCTTCATATAATTCTCTGAGAAGCCGATTCTATGAAATTCCCCTTCTCCTTGATTCGGTCTTGATGTCTATTTCTTCTTCTACATCGGTAATCTCCTCATCTTCAGCTTCCCTGTCTGTGATTGAGAGCGCCGCAAATTCAGTTTCGTCACCCTCATAAACATCCTCGCTTGTTCCGGCTTCACAATTGTTATCTCTCCTGAATTTCTCAGGCAATAGGTAATGATTGGCCACCACTGGCGGCATACTGCCGAACTGAATGATGATAGGCGGCTCTTCATCGTCTGTTTCATCCTGTTTCCGTCTGCCGAATTTAGTGCGTTCGTCGTAACTTATCACCGTTCCTTCTTTTTCGTCACCCCCTTTTTATTCACTTCTGTTTTCTCTGTGGTGCGAGGGCTACGGCCTGTGGTGGCCTTTGCTTCACCTTATCGACGCATCAAAAGGCCATAATTCCTTTGGTGTCGCCTCAACTGCATCCTTGTCATTTCGTCTACAGGGGATAATTCATGCCTGGCCGCTGGCCCGAGTGTGGCTTTTGGTACGAATGCCAAACATTGGGTCGATTAATCTTCGGCCTAAACGTCCGTACATTCTGGACAAAATTTGAATTCTCCCCATTGAACATTGGGGCGAAGGTCCGGGGCTGCCATGATGATGGCTTTCTCTTTGCAGGCCTTTCGCAAGTGTCCTCTAACTCTTTCATCCATTCCATGTCGTTCTTGTATCGAATACAAATGTTCTGATGGTCTCCTTGCTCTGAAGGTACCTTAATCATTTCCAGAGCCCTTGGACGATGACGGTGCTGTCCTTCGTCAAGCACTAATTTGACTTTCGGCAGGTTCATCTTGGCAAGGTCTGGATTGATCATGTTCAACCCCACCGATTTTGGAAACGGGTCGTTGTCCACTGCCATCTTTTTCTCGAACGTAATTCGTCCGAATTATATGGCATAATGTAAGACATTACGAAAAACAAGGCAATTATTAGTTGTATGAGACCATGCATTGTGCCACTTACAATATTTTTTACTACCGATTTGCTCGGCTGTTGGCAACGTATGTCTGTCGCTCAAGCTAATTTGCTTGTCCTTATGCAACTAGTCAAATATATCATCGACTTTAGTAATATCAAAGGAGAAGCTCCTACTCTTTTTATCATTCTTTTCACTCGCTTGGGGTTCCGCCCATGTCTTACAAACGTAAGTTTTCCCTAACCAATTCGGCCAAACATAAATCAGCCGACTCGGTGTTTACTTCACCCATTTCATAGTCGATATTCCTATAATATGTCCCTTTGCTCGAATTCTTCATTTGCTCCTCTTCTCGTAATAATCGCTCATAACGCAACACACTAGTGGTGAGTTGGGGAAGGTCCCAAAACTCGCGATCCTGAAACTTCTTTTTTAGATCGAGATTTAAGCAACCTTGAGCGATCCTCACAAATTCTTTTTCGGGCAAAGGCACGTAACATCGGCATCGGGCTACTTTAAATCGTTGTAAAAATGTCTCGGCCCACTCTCCTGGCAATTGTCTTAGGTTTGCCAAATCGGCTAAGGCCACTTCAGATTCAGCCTTGTAAAATTACGCATGAAACAGTTGCTCAATCTGCTGCCAACTTTCCACCGAATTGGCCGGCAGACTGACATACCAGGAGAAAGCTACCCCTGACAGTGATCCGTGAAATAATCTCAGTTTGTGGAAATCATTGACTTCCCCACACTGGAGGGTAAATCGTCCTAAGTGTTCCATGGTAGAAACTTCCCAGACCCCGTAAAGAGGGAAAAATCTGGTATCTTGTAGTTTCTAGCCATGGATAGGCCACATCGACCCAATCAGGATACGGTTTCCGATATCTTGGCTGAATTGGCCGTATGCCTAGACCAAATTGGTTTTGAAGGATCTCGGTCATTTGCTCTCTTAGCATATCATTGCCATTAAACGACATAGCTATTGGCGGTGGCTGCGGTCCTCTCAAAAGTGGGACATAATCATGATTTTGCCCTTGAGAAACCTGGACACCCTGAGACAACACCACTTCATTTTGTGCCATATTTGGCCCTTGGTGTATATTCGGCCCTACTTGTGGGCCATTGCCTCCAGGACTTATTCCTCCCCTGAGAACCGTGGGGATGTTGGTCCCCTGTGGAGGAACATTACTAGGACCAGCCTCCTGACTGCTCGCCGCAGGAAGAGGCGTAGTCCACGGCAGCGCCGTCCCCCCGTTTACACATTTGGCTATTAATTCTTTCATCGAGCTTAGATGTTTAGCCATGTTTTCATAATGCGAATTGGTAGTTGATACGAATTTATCTATGACATGCGCATTTTGAAGCCTAACCTGTTCGACAACATCCTGTGTGCGCGCGCATCGCGTTAGGGCTGAGTTCTCTCATAGATTCGTACCGACTAGCATCTGCCAGACCCTCGAATTGACCCACTAGGGCCGGAACGTTGGGCTGGTTGGTTTGCTCCAGTCCTCCTTCCTCCGCAGTTGAGCCAGTTTGAGCGTTCTTTTTCGGAGGCATCTCCACTTTTTACACCAAATCTCCCACTGTGGTCGCCAAAAACTGTTTGCGCAATTTTTATGCATGAAGAAAGAAGATCGTGTACGGTTCAAACCTCCTGAGACAATGTCCCAGCAAGGGGTGTTTGATTAAGTGAATAAGCCTCCAAGGGGAGCAAGCACACAAGTTACAGTCTTAAGATTACAATCTAAGAAATGAAAAATAAAAATATGCTCATTTGAGTCTTCATTTGATTGGGGGCTTCTCTCTCTTGGCATAGATAAGCTTTTATAGTGAAGTTTGTCAACCGTTTTAAGCGGTTCCAGTATCTCATTGCAGTTGCTGAATCGTGCCTGTAACCGCTGACCTGCGTGTTTCAACTGCTTGGTTGTGGAGGAAAACTGTCCAACTGCTATGATCGTGGAAGTAACCGTATCATGGGTTTTCGTCCTAAACGTAACCGCATCATGGGCTTTCGTCCTAACCGCTGGTCCGATCGCCCCACGCTCTTTGTCGCCCTTTGGTCCATCGCCCTTTTTCCCTTCGCTCTTTCTTTAGTCTCAGGGCGATTTCGTTCTATGTTGGAGATTTTCGTCTGTTAACAAAATATTATCATTCAATGAACGAGTGTCCAAATTTACTGTGTGGGCTGTCCTCATCGCTTTATAGATAAAGAAATGAATTGCTAACTAAATCAATGATTGGCCAATTAAATTTTTTTTTTTAAAACGTTGGAAATTACGTCGAATATTGTCTGAATTTCTGACTGTCTCTGACTTTTATAAGAAACGCACTATTTGAACTAGAACCTATGACATGTCAACCAAATCTTAGGTCATTTGTCACTGAATCATACCCTTTTAAGGATGCCTATTTAAAACGTGTATAAAATCTTGAACTCTAAAATTTCATTCGAGAATACTTAAAATTATATTAAAAATATTTATTTAAAATTAAAAATATTAAAAATCTTTTAATAATAAATTAAGAAAAGTTAGTTAGATAATACTATCACATCCGCCCTAGACTTCATGGAAACAAACCACCAATGTATCCATTCTGCAAATCCCTAGTGGGCGATTGTCCGCAGACTCAAGAACTGAGATGATGACTTCTTCTTCTTCATTTTTTTTTTTGTAATTATTGCCCGCAATGTGTATGCCAATATTGATATTATGCATTAATTAGTTTTTGAATCTGTTGGCTTATAAGAGGCGGCTAAATGTAATTATAACACACTAAGACATTTTTACATATGGGTTTGAATTTTGAATTGGGTCTTTTTTTGTCGTCTTTGTTGAAGGTATTAGCCTCCAAAAATGAGGTTTAGTGGGAAATGATTTAAAATTTCAGGTTATGAATTTGAGTTAGGGGATATATTTCTTTATAAGAATCTTGGACAGCTCAGAGTTTTATATATTTAGTTTAAGAGTGAATTGGATGTTTTGGTAATGGAATTTTCAACATTTCCAAAAAAATGTAGAAAGTATTGTTTAGTTTTGTCCATTATTTAAACTCTTTTTTTTCTCTGTTTAATAATGAAATAAATATTTTGTCAAATTTCTTTGGATTTTGGTCTTGTGATCTATGTCCATAGTTGAGTTGGCAATTGATCGAGATGAGTTCTGATTTTCTAATCTCTATCCCGTCGTGATTATGAAATCGGGACAAAAAATCATCATAAATCTTGTATTGAATGATTTGAAATATCGAATCCCTATAGACAAACAGTAGAGATTCTGAACTATTCAAATTTCTTGTCTTTTTTAGTCTTCATTTTAGTCCATTTCTGCGGTGGAGATGACAGTCGGTCAAGACAAGTCGAGATATGTCAATCCTTGTTCCATCTCGATTACGGATTCTTGACAAAAAATCATCCCAAATTTTAGATTGAATGGCTTGGGTACCTGAATCCCGATAGGTAAAAAGTCAGAATTTTAGTGACAATACTGCCCACCCTATATTGTATTATTTAATGTTACTCACACTGTATTAATAAATGATGGGGAGGGTGAGATTATGGCGTATTGCATATAAATATATATGTTAAAATCAAAATATTAAAAATATTAATATTAAAATATTTGTAAAATATTAAAAATTTAATTAATATTAAAAAATATTATTAAAATATTTATAAAATATTAAATTTAATATTAAAAAAATATTTGTAAAATATTAAAAATTTAATTACTATTAAAAGTTTCAAAAATTAATATTAAAACATTTATAAAATATTAATATTAAAAAATATTAATATATTTATAAAATATTAAAAATTAATTAATATTAATATTAAAAATATTATTAAAATATTAATATTAAAAATAATATTTAAAAATTTAAAAATTATTTTAGCATTAATATTAAAATAAAAAATAATTTTAATATAGTATAGTATATTACCAAATACTATACTGTCTATACAATGTTAATATAATACAATATTTTTGCAATAGTCCCTATGTTTATAATTTTTCAAGTAAAGATATAGTTTGTCCATTAGTAAGAAATAGGTACCTGGCGCTGAATTTTATAAAAATAATCGAAAAACCATTTTCTTTATTATTATTATTTTAAATATTAAATTATAAATCTTTGATGATAGATATTAGATATTACAATAAAAAGAAAATGCGTGAACTAGCCTTCATCAGCAGAACAAAGACGGGTGCAAATTCAGAATCAACTTCAAACGAGAAAGAATCTACTCCCAAGTATATTATAGAGAAATTTCAAAAATAATTGGATCATTTCAACAAGAACTTGAGGATTATAAAAAGAAAACAGGGGAACAGAATTATAGGACATATTTGATAAATAAAAAATAATGTCTATTCTTGAAATATTGTTAGAAAAGATAATGTTATTATTAGGGATCGAAATGGTCGGGTGTGATACGATGTCAATATTCATATTCAACTTATTCAATCAACGAGCATGAAAAATTATACTCATATCTGGTCCTAATGTACCTAGTCTTGGGAGCCCCTATTCACATTTGTATTTTTACGAGATGTCAATAATCATATCCGACTCGTCCAACTTATAACAAATATATAAAATTATACATACTCGATTCTAATACACCGAACCCTACATACTATATCCCCGCAGGATGTTTCTCATCTCTTGCTATTATCCATTATTAAAATTTGAATGGGTTTAATTTTTTTTTTTTAAAAAAAAATCTACCTGAATATTTAATAAAAAATAGGGAAGTTATCTTCGTCCACCTAATTTAGACGAAAATTCAAAAATATTATAATATTTTTGATTTTATTATTTTTCCGTCCAAATTTTAAAAATATACCCAATATCACATTTTTAAGATGAATAATTTTCTATATATTTTCATATGGAATATGTTATATTTTTATAATTTCGAGTTAAAAATATATATTTTTACAATATATGATGAAAAATGATAAAATAAAAAATATTATAATATTTTCAGATTTTTACTTGACTTAAAATAGATCAAAGATAATTTCCCAAAAAAAATAATGAAAAAGTAACCGATTTCACCTACCCAACGACTTTCTTCAGCGGCTGAGAGCTAAATGGCAAATGCTTTATGTTATGCTGCCCTGTCTTCCCTTGCACACAGGAAATCAAACACAATGAAACGACGCTGTCATTATCACAAAGCCTATTGCTCTTCTCTAATTTCATTCACGAAAAAAAGAATAAAAAATTTAACCACCCAATTTATTTATTTATTTTTGTTATGTTTCTCTTATATATATAATCTTTCCAATCAATCTTGGGTTTCATTGTATAAACAACCCATGAAATGGTACTGTGTGAGCCATTAAAGTTTCAACAAGGAGTCAAGGATACTCAGGACCCAGGTTAGGGTTCTAGAAGTAATTTTACTTTTTCCTGTTTCTTTGTTCATTGTTTCTGTATCTGTGTTTCTGTTTTGATGATTTTAGATATGTTGCTATAAAGGGTTTTGCTTTTTCAGGATTATCAAAGACTGAATATTTTCTTGCAATGATTTGGAGTTGCTTTGGTGCCTTCAAATGGTGCAAAAGAAAAGATAGTCAAGCACAAGCACAAGGTGAGAGGATTTAGAGTGACCCAATTGCTTTCTAATTTGAGTCATTAATCATGGTATTAATAGTTCACCTTGTTCAAGTTTCTTTATGTTGCTTAGTAGAAATCAATTCAATCTTGAATTGTATAAGCTCAATTACTATTAGTAGTTGTAGCTTAAAAGGTTCTTACATGTTTAATATTTAATGTTCTTTGTTGCTTATTAAGGTATCTCCACCAACAACGTAAGGCTGTTTTCTTACAATTCGTTGAGATCGGCAACCAGGGATTTTCATCCATCTAACAGGATTGGTGGGGGTGGTTTTGGAGTTGTCTATAGGGTGAGATAAACTAACATTGTACTGTTCCTTTTAGGTTGTGATTACAATTTATAAATTTGTAATTTTTTTTCAATAGTTTAGCCTAATAGTAAGTTAGTAACCCAATTCGCTCCCCACCCATGTGAGCGGGGTTAGAACCCCAGACCTCTTATTTCCACTAAAGGGATTTTACCAACTGAATTAGTTGGCACTCTCACAAATTTGTACATAATAGTAATGTGCATAAGAATTTGTTATTGCAGGGTGCTTTAAGAGATGGTACCCAAGTAGCCATCAAGTGTCTGTCTGCGGAATCCAAACAAGGAACGAACGAATTCTTGACAGAGATTAATATGATATCAAATACACGTCATCCAAACCTTGTTGAACTCATTGGTTGTTGTGTTGAGGACAATAGTAGGATTTTGGTATATGAATATCTAGAGAACAACAGCCTTGCAAGTGCATTACTAGGTACATATAACCTCACTTCCAAAAAGTGCATTTGGAATAACTTGTGTGAGTTTTGTTCTGTTAGAAAGTTGTGTTTGTTTGGCCAAGCTTTGTATGTTTTAATGTGTGTATGCTTGTGTTTATGGAATTATGGATTTAGATGAGCTTTCTAAGTGTGTAGGCTCTAATCTCCTGTGCGTATTATTTCAGGTCCAAAAAGTAAATATGTTGCTCTGAACTGGCCTACGAGAGCAAATATTTGCCTGGGTACAGCTTCTGGTCTTGCATTTCTTCATGAGGAAGCTGAACCGCATATTGTCCACAGAGATATCAAGGCTAGTAATATACTTCTTGATGGAAACTTTCATCCTAAAATAGGAGATTTTGGGCTGGCAAAACTTTTTCCAGACAATGTCACACATGTCAGTACTCGAGTTGCTGGAACCTTGTAAGCAGGACACTTAATTGGATTTCATTTTACCATTAAGCTGCATGGGCTATATATTTCTCCAGAAGTTTGGAAAGATAACTATTAACTAATTAAGTAGGATTTTCAAGACAATCTCTTTGTTAGGCTTCATGAAATATAATAATACAAGTTTGTAAGTCTCACTTGAAAATTCTCAAGCTATAATTCCAAAACTTGGCATGTACATGATGTGCCAACTTCTTTGTATTTATTTTACAAAGATCAAATCGTTCTCTTCTTTTAGGAATGTTATTATGCTTTGCTGATGATATGGTTCTTTTTGCTTCTTTTCATCTCATCAATTTTTTTTACATCTCTGCAGGGGATATCTGGCCCCCGAGTATGCCCTACTAGGACAGCTTACAAAGAAGGCCGACGTGTACAGTTTTGGTGTGCTTTTAATTGAAATAATTAGTGGCAGAAGTAGCAGCAAGGCAGCATTTGGAGATGATATGTTACTTCTGGTTGAATGGGTATCTCTCTAGACTTTATCTACTACTTAAATCATTTGGGTCCCATTTATTATCTATAAAGATTAGAAGCAAAAGCATAAACTTGTCTTTGTTTCACTGCACCATTTAAGTCACACAGTGAACATTTCTGGAATACTGTTTGTGCATTCCTTGACGGCCTATTGCCTTTCCGTTGCTAGTCCTATAGTCAGTATAATCATGCAATCTGTATATTTCAAATTAGTTCAGTATATTGGAAATCATGCCGTGTTAATTAACTCAGACATGATTTGATTAGGGGTGGGTACAGTTCGGTATAATTGTAAAAAAAATTATAAAAAAAAAATTTACAAATATTTCATGAAATTAATCATCACTAAACACCAAATAAATTAAATAATGTAACAAATATAATTACAAAATAATAACATAATATAATTAGACTTAAAAAAAAATTCAATAAATTAAATTATTCAATTAATTCTTTTTGGTTCGGTTTTTTTAGTTAAAATATTATTTTAATTCGGTTCGATTCAGTTTTTTAAATAGAAACCGAACAATTATTTTTGAAACTAAAAAATTATCACTTCGGTTCGGTTTTGTTTTTCAGTTTCAGTTATTTTTTTTTGTCTACCCCTACATTTGATGTATCCATGACCTTTCTTTCATTTGTATTGACTCCTGTGACTAGCTTTTAGTCTTGCCATATGATGACAGATGAAGCAGCTTTGTGAATGGAATGGGATAGGACAGCATTCAATTTAGTAGGGCATCTTATTTCATTATGTATCAATGCGGGAACTAACCCTTAATGGACTGATAAAAACAAAAAATTCTCCCTCGAAATCAATTATTATTTTGTCCCAGAGCGACAAAAATTACAAAGTCTGTTTCCAAATTAAACAAAAACTTTTTCCCACTGGGTGACTAGTGGAGTCGGCTACAAAGTCTGTTTGCTGATTAAAAATTTGAATGCTTTTGCAGACATGGAAACTGAAAGAAGAGGGAAGGCTTCTGGATATTGTTGACCCAGAACTGAGTCAATTTCCAGAAAAGGAGGTTATGCGCTTCATCACAGTTGCTCTCTTTTGCACCCAAGCAGTCGCACAAAAGAGACCGACAATGAAACTGGTGGTGGAGATGCTTTCCAAAGAGGTCCACCTTAATGACAAGGTACTAACCGAGCCAGGGGTCTACAGAGGCCACACCACTCATCATTTGGGTGTCAGCAGCTCAGGGACATCATCTTCGCAAAAACACAAAGGCAAGCAATCTGTAGATCCTGATGTACCTCCGGTTCAACTGGTTAGCTCTGATAGCGCAACACAAATGCTTCCTAGGTGATGGGATTATATTGCCCTGTATTCTTTCGTTTTCATTTTGATGTTTATAAAATTGGACTCAAAAGGTGATATAGCGTGTAGTTGATGATATATTTGTTCGTTAAAATTCAAAACTTGTCATAGCAGTTGAATGTATATCTCATTCTTTTTATTGGCCTTGCACTTCTTGTTGTTTTCCTAGCTTTAACTGCATTTTGTTGACCAAAAAGGCAAAAGCACACCAAAAGCATCAACCAACAAAACAAAACAAAAAAAAAAAAAGAAGAGCTTTTTACAAGATTAATGCCACATGCTTGGATTAGCTAATCACTTCTCATACAAGTAGATTCAGAAGGCAGGTAGAATCTCTCTAAAGCTGCAGCTACACCCTCAGGTAGCCCCGGCTAACGGTTCGGTTCGATTCTGGTTAACCGAACAGTTCTCGGTTCCACGCTTATCGAACCGGAACCGAACCGGATAATTCCGGTTCGGTTCGTTTCCGATTCCACAAGAATGTGGAATCGGAACTGAACCAAACAATTCCGGTTTTATTTTTTATTAATTTAAAAAAATTTAATTTTAATTTTTTTTATAAAAAATAAAAATGAGATTTCAAATTTATTTAAAATTATTAATTTGAATTTAGATTACATTAAATTAAAAATAAAATAAAAGAGCTTGAACTTAATTTTTTTAAGAATTTAAGTTGCCTACGTATCCTCTAGGGGTGAGAGAAATCAAAACTCACGTAATTCCATTACATTTTTTTAGACAGTTTCCCATTACAATTATTTACTTATCATTATGATATATGCCTGTTGTTGATCCTTCAGCTTCCGTTCCGCTTGCACTTGCATTTGCATTGTCGAACAAGTCTTCAAAGTCACGGGGGGCATCTTCTTGTTGCCTCAGATCAGCTCAAGTCCAATCATCTACACATGTCGTTGCTTCTAAAGTGCTTAGATGTAATGAAGACCGTTTCGCTTCCAAAATGTTGCATCTTAAGCTGAAGGCTTGTTCAAGCAAAACAGTGGAAACATGTGCTGCCAGCACCTCTTTAGCAATAATTGATAAAAACATGATAGACATTTTGATGTCGGTTCTACTAGTCAAATACTTGAAAAATTTTACGCACTAAACTTTCAGGATGAAACTCAAAATTGGTAAATAAATAATTATCTAATTTCGAGTTGTTAGTCATGTTATCCCTCTGTTTTTTATTTCGTTATAATAACCAACGATCACCTACGCTAAACTTGAATGTATTACGAGTTCGCTACTAGATTGTCCTGATGATTGCAAGTTATATCTACTAACATAATCATTAAATAAATCTATTAAATAAATTTTTATTTCATCTATTATTTTTCTAATATTAATTTCATCATCTATTCCTAAAAATGTATAGTAAGTTTGTAGCTCACTATTCAAACCTTCTAATTAAAATATAGGATAAAAAATTATGGTAATAAGATAAAACACTGAAATATTTTTAAAATAAGTCAGCCATTTTCTCTTCAGCAATAGCTTCAATTAAAACAATATAATTAACATTTGAACTTTCAGCATGCTCATATAAAGTACCAATAATATTCATGTTGGGTTCTAATGAACAAACCAAGATCATTTTAAGCATGAAAGAAGTGTAAATACGTAATGAAGTATAGCGGAAATATACTTACAAAGATCGGTTTCTAGGATGTGTAGAGTTCAAAACTTTTGCTTCATTTGAAGTTGCTAGTTGAAGCTCCAAGCTTGATCTTTGATTCCAAACTCTAGGGATAGGTTTCCCTATCACCTTTGTATGATTCTATGAGTGTGCTAGCACTAGAAAAATTTGCAACAAATTCTTCCTTGTGTTCTTGAAGCTCTCGGCCAAGCCAAGAAAGGGAGAGGAAATTTTCACTTTGCTGTGAATAGAGAGAGAGAGGAAGAGATGAGTGACTTTTGTTAACTTGTTAAAATGATTTTCCAAAATCAATTCTCAATATACCAAATCCACATTTGGTAAAAGGTCACTCATCCTTTCAAGTTGCAGTGTAAAGTAAGTCATCACCAACTCACCAAATTCCATCACCAAAAAGTGATGAGAATGACAAGTGATGTGACTTATGGGCCCCACTTGAATTCAAAATCCGAGTGGGCTCGTAAACACATTTCGGGCTCAGGTTCGTTAATTCCGAATTAATGAATTTTCCGTTGCGACGTAATTAAATCAAATTTAATTAAATAATTATGTCTAGCAAAATTACTATTAAAGTCGCTCGCGAATTAATTCTAAATTAATTCGTTCGCCCGAATTAAAATCCAATTTTAATTCCGTTATGAAATCTAATTTCATTTAATATATCGAATATATTATTTAATCGATTAATTCCGAATTAATCGTTTTCTCTCTTCTAATGGAATTTTATCCCAGATAAAATCTTACCGTAATTAATCATAGATTAATTTTCTCTCTCTTCTAATTAATCTCAGATTAATTATGTTCGAGTCATACGTCATCGGTGAATCTTCGGGAAGTGACCCATGAGATCCCTGGATATGTTGGCAGTAAATCCGGTCGTCGGACGTGCATACCCGGTACCACGTTCTTACCGATTTACGAGACATGATTGGCTTCTAGCAAAGCGTCGTACCTACCCAATTCTCCAGAAATATTCTTTAAGGAATATATAATCTATAATAGGCGTAGTATACGTAGTATTGCGTATTGCGATCCAGTATCAGATGTCACATGCAAGGCCTGTGGCTGGAATAGTGTCTGCCCCGTACGAAGCATATATCGGATCACAAGCAACTAGTCTCTATAATCGGATAATCATGACCTTGTCATATTATCTCGATAGTTGCAACATAATGGAGAACCAGTTCTGTATCCCAGTGTGATCATCATCTCCATATGACTGAAGTGATACTTCTGTCTTGACATCACACCCAATACACTACGATTCTCAATAAACCCAGAAGAGGCAAACACAGAACCTGTTAAAGTCCCGGATGACCAAAACCAAAGCGGATTGATTGTCGCAAGTACTAGCGATGCAAGTCTCAGGTTAAGACCAAATACACATACCCTGATGCGGATTCACATAGACACATAGTCATACTACCAATGGCATTCTGCGGGGTCTATCCAGAGCGAAGGTATTTCCGTACCATCGGCAAACACAACCTCCTATCACACTTGCATAAGTATCAAATACTTAAATATATGAGAACTATGCTGTTATGCTCCCACAGTGAACACAAGTGCAATACTAGTCTATTCCGCATTATCGATGTCCAGTCTCGATAATACTACGACTATGGATATTTAATGATTAAACCTTAGTGGATTGATATTATCTCATATCTTATAATCGGAACTAATCATAAGGACTTTTATCATTTATATATTCAAGTAATCAAATTACAAAATGATAAAATGCAATTTTCATTGTCACATAGTTAATTTGTACAAAAACCACAATGTCTTTTACAAATAGTGACGCTATAGGTCATAATTGTCCAACAATCTCCCACTTGGCCTATAGCCAGTCACTCAAACATCTAACACCTGAACTATGTACATGTCGCTCAAACTTTTGCTGAGGAATAGCTTTCGTCAGCGGATCTGCAATGTTGTCCTCTGATGCGACCTTCTCGATCTTTACATCGCCATGATGTATGATCTCACGAATCAGATGGAAACGTCGAAGAACATGCTTGGATCGTTGATGAGACCGCGGTTCCTTAGCCTGCGCTATAGCCCCGTTATTGTCACAATACAATGGAACAGGCTCAGCTGCTAACAGAACTACTCCTAATCCAATTAGGAATTTACGGATCCAAACTGCCTCTTTTGCTGCTTCACTGCAGCAATATACTCCGCTTTTGTTGTTGAATCGGCAACAGTCTCTTGCTTGGAAGATTCCCAGCTTATTGCTCCGTTGTTCAAACAAAATATGTACCCAGATTGCGACTTACAGTCGTCTTTATCGGTTTGGAAACTTGCATCGGTATACCCTGTTACCTCAAGTTCTCCATCTCCATAGATTAAGAAAGCATCTTTAGTTCGTCTAAGATACTTAAAGATATTCTTAACTGTCATCCAGTGACCATCACCTGGATCGGCCTGATAGCGACTACACAAGCTCAAAGCATATGAGACATCAGGTCGCGTACATATCATGGCATACATGATCGATCCGACTATCGAAGCGAACATGATCCGACTCATATTGTCTCTCTCATCTTGAGTTTTAGGACACATGTCCTTAGATAGAGTGACGCCATGTGACACTAGCAGCAGTCCCCTCTTAGACTGTTCCATGTTGAATCTCTTCAAGACTTTGTCAATATATGTGCTCTGGGAGAGTCCAAGCAGCTTTCTAGATCTATCCCGGTAGATCTTTATTCCTAGAATAAAGGCTGCTTCTCCCAGATCTTTCATGGAGAATTTTAATGAAAGCCAAGCTTTCACCGATTGTAGCATGGGAATGTCATTGCCAATAAGAAATACATCATCAACGTAAAGGACAATGACTGTCAGTGCGCTCTCACTAACCTTCTTATATACACAAGGATCATCCTCATTTTGAACGAAATCATATTCTTTTATGATCTCATCAAAACGTTTGTTCCAAGAAAGCGATGCTTGCTTCAATCCATAAATGGATCGATTTAACTTGCAAACATTTTTTGCATGTTTTGGTACGACAAAACTGTCAGGCTGTTGCATATAAACATCCTCCAAAAGGTTTCCGTTAAGAAAAGCGATTTTGACGTCCATCTGTCATATCTCGTAATCGAAATATGCAGCAATAGCAAACATTATCCGAATAGATTTAATCATGGCAACATGTGAAAACATTTCGTCGTAATCGACACCATGTCGTTGACGATACCCTTTCGCTACAAGCCTAGCTTTGTACGTTTGTATATTGCCATCCATGTCGGTCTTCTTCTTGAAGACCCATTTGCAACCAATAGGCTTTATGCCTTCTGGTGCATCAACTAGTGTCCAACCTTGGTTGGTGTACATGGAATCCATTTCGGACTTCATGGCATCTTGCCATAAACTGAAGTCGATACCTTGTATCGCTTCCTCATACGTAGCCGGTTCATCTTCCTCAATAAGATTAATATCCACATGAGGTGAGATCAGAAACCCATACCTCTCAAGTTGTTTTCTGACTCTCTCCGACCTACGCGGTTATTGTGTATTCGAAGATTGTGGTGCAGTCTCATCCCTGATGAACTGTTCATGTTCCGTTAAGGATTCTGTGCCAGGAATAATATCACTCCGATTTTCATCGAGTTATACTTTCCTCCCACTTACCACTGCATTAGGAATTCCTTCTCATGGAAAACTGCATGTAGAGCAATAAATATTTTGTTCTCTTGTGGGTGATAGAAGTAATATCCTTTGGTTTCCCTAGGATATCCTACAAATAGGCATTTATCCGATTTGGGTTCTAGTTTGGTATCTTCCAAACGTTTGACGTATGCCCAGCAACCCCAAATCTTCAGGAATGAGAAACCCGGTTTCTTTCCTGTCCATATCTCATACGGAGTCTGTTGAACAGATTTTGACGGAACCTTATTCAAAATAAGTATTGCATTGTTCAATGCATATCCCCAGAAGGAAATAGGTAGCTCGTGCGACTCAGCACCGATCTTACCATGTCCAACAAAGTTTGGTTTCTTCGTTCAGACACACCGTTAATTGCGGTGTTCCGGGAGGAGTCCAATGTGAAAGAATACCATACTATTTCAAGTAATCAAGAAACTCATTGCTTAAGTATTCTCCACCACGGTCCGACCGTAATGTCTTAATACTTTTGCCGGTCTGTTTTTCTACTTCGTGTCGAAACTGTTTGAATTTCTCAAAGGTTTCCGACTTGTGTCTCATAAGATACACATAACCATAACGCGATGCATCATCCTTAAAGGTTACGAAATATTCATATCCACCTCTAGCATGGCTAGACATGGGCCCACATATGTCACTATGAACGAGGGCTAACAGTTCGGTGGCACGTGCACCTTTACTGCTAAAAGGTGTTTTATGCATTTTACCTAATAAACAAGATTTGCAGACGTCATATGAATTTGGATCAAATCCGTCCAAGTATCCACTCTTCGAAAGTGTGGATATGCGAGTCTTGTTAATGTGTCCCAGACGACAATGCCACATATAAGTTTCATCTTTGTTACTTAATTTAAGCCTTTTGTTTATTACATTATATGTTTGAGATTGATTTATATTCAAAATATAAAGACCATTATTCACATCAGCACTGTATATCTCCATATTATTTTTATACATAAAACACCCAGTGTTTCTAAATACAAAAGTATAGCCACATTGGGCCAATAAAGATACATATATAATATTCCTAGTCAAACTAGGTACATAATAACAGTCTGAAAGATTTAGTACATGCCCCGATGGCAGTTCCAAAATATAAGTCCCAACGGCCAAAACGGCGACTCGAGTCTCATTTGCAACGCGGAGGTCTATCTCTCATGAGGCCAGTCTCCTGCTAATCCGTAGATCTTGCACATCAGTACATATATGAGTACCACAACTAGAATCAAAAATCCAATTTTTAAAACTAGAAGTAGACATGTTTATTTCTATAACAAACATACATGAAGCCGGTGCCTTGCCCACTTTGATTTCCTTCATGTGCGCCTTGTACTCACGACAGTCACGTTTCCAGTGACCATGTTTGCCACACTGCAGGCATACATCTTAGGATTTGTCATTTGCATTCCCATAAGACTTTGACGATTTGGCCTTGCCCTTCTTCTTCTTCTTTTTTACACCTCCAGTTGCCTTGGGCCAAGCCCTCGGAGACTGAGATGTTGAAGCGAAGTGCGCCTCGCGCTTTTTGCCCTTCAATAGCTCCTTTTCTGCTTCACGCATCATTGCCATCAGCTCTCCAAAAGTATGGTCTTGGTTCATTATATTGTAGTTCATGATGAACCCGCTCCAGCTGTCAGGAATAGACTGCAAGATCAAATCTATAGAAGTCCCATCCTCAAAGGTTATGTCTAGTTGACCTAGCTGTTCAATTTCAGCAATCATCTGCGACACATGGTGCTCAACAGATGTACCCTCTGACATTTGTGAGCGAAAGAGCTTTTTCTGCAATTCATACATCTGTGATCTAAGGTTAGATCGATGAAGGTCATTCAATTTTGCCATCATAGTATAGAGATCCAATCCATTGTTTTGACGACAAAATTGAGGGGTCATCGCAGCGAGCATGACGGATTGAGCAGTTGAGTTGTCATCGCTATGAGTCTTCCAAAGCTCAAGCTCAAGCGGCTGCTCATTTCCGGGCTTAGGCCCGAGAAGTCTCTCTATCGTATAGAGCATCCTCTCAGCCCCCAGGACAATCATAAGGTTCATATCCCAATCAGGAAAGTTCACGCCATTAAAGACATTTTCGCCCATGATAATGTCTCTAACTCCGATATTTCCAGTCATCTTAATTGCAATAGTCAAACTATTCAATTAATGATATTTGGGTACAATCCAACTGTTACAAGAAAAATAATAGAATATTAGTCCAATTAATAAATATTTAATTGACGAAATAATTTGAAAGCGCGTATTGGCAAGTATTTGAACGAAATTGTAAATTCAATACTGGTCTCCCACTATTTTTCGGCGAGCCTAACCCTCTGTTGAGTACTCGGGAAACCTAGTTTCCTAGTGGGCTAGGATCCCGTTAAATAACACACAACCTTGACTTTGGCCAACAAGTTGTATGATATTTAACTAGGTAGATCTCTAAGATCAATTGGATCCCATCCAATTCCTAGATCCGGTAGGTGGACCTCCAAGTCCGAAACATATATACAATATATATGCCAATATATCCAATATATTTTCCTAACCTTTTCCTCTGAATCAACTAAGCCTTGGCTTTGGCTCAACAAGCTTAATGATTCCAGTTAAGCGGGACCCATTGACTTTGGAAAGCTTCATAATCGATGTCGATGAACAAGAAGTGATCTTGACTTTGGCCAACAAATCACAACTTGGGCAAGACATACGATATGGAACAAAGCCTTCATGATTCAAACACATCCGCGATGGACAAAGGTCTTGACTTTGGCCAACAAACCAATGCCAATCTTGGATCTTGAGAATGAATCACTCAATGGAAGGAAAACGCTTAATATTTGATTGAGGATTTTTGCGTAATTGGCAACCAATTAATTATCTTTGATTAGGTCTCATCATACACCCTTAAACATGCATTCTAAAAGCATAATAAGGCGCGATAAATAAATTAATAATGATATGCGGATGGATATCTCACAAATTATTCCTAGAACAAATCACTAATTTTCCTCTCCCCGGCTAGCACTATTCTAACTTCTACCCAATTACATAATATAATAAAGAAACCTCATTACATTGAGGGGAATTGGTGAGAAGAGAATTACAAAGAATCGAGAGATAAAGGCTGGACACGCATGTCCAATTTAATAAATTCTAAATTTATTACAATAATTTCCAAAATTGCCCTCACCCATCTAATATCCATCTGATATACATTATTCATACAACACATCCATGTATTCACACAAAGCATGTTATTCAATCAATCTAATCCAATTAATTAATCTTTGAATAAAGTGATCATCCAATGTTCAAACAACGATTTGATTTGCGCGAGTTCAACTCGTTTGAGAATAAGTACTCAAAGTACGAATTCTTGAATTATATCTGTAGGGGTTTTTAGGGGGTGAATCCGGTAACGCAGCGGAAGCGGTGAAAATCCGATTTTCAGATTTCAAAAATTTTCTCGGATTAATTAAATAAACATATTTATTTAATATTCCAATAATCAAATTATGAAAATAAATTCAATAAAACATATTTAAGTGAATTTACCAAATTACCCTTACTTTGGTATTTTGTCCATTTTAGTCAGAAATTGATCTAATCAATTTTGAATGATTCTAAATCATTTCTAAGATGAACTTAGCATGTTCAAAACATCAAAACACCAAAAGCAACCAAATCCCCAAATTTCATCACTTTGGCCGAATGCTCCCTAAAGGGTGCCATTTGTGCACTTTGTCATTTCATGCTTCAAAACACATCAAGATGTAATCCAATCAACATGAAACTTTATATGCATCATATACACATCCAAATACACAACATATATGAAAACCCCCAAATTTGGAATTGGTCATGAACCCTAATTTTTCAATTTCCTCAAATTGGACAAATTAGACCAAATAGTTTAAATCAATTACTTTAATCATCATTCTTCCATCCAATCCAAGTCTCAACACAATGAAACAACTCAAGATCAAATCTAGGTCATTTAAGAGTGGGTCAATAACTCTAGATTAGCAACATGGTTTCCAAAACCTTAAAAGAAAGTTTACAACTACAATAGTCACAACCTTCCTTCACCATACATGCTCAACACTTCTATCAAACTTCCATCAACAAAAACACAAAGAAATAAAGAAAGAAATAATCTAAGAACATCACATGTTGAAGCCTAGAACCTAAGGAACAATTTCCTCTCTAATAGCAAGTTTGAAAAACTTACTAAAATTCCAAGCTTTCTTTGATTTATCTTTCTTTTCTCAAGCTTTCCTTAGTTTCTTCAATGGAGTTTTCTCTTTCTTTAGGCTGTGTTTGGTTGGGGGTTTTTGGAGGGGAGGGGAGGGGAGGGGAGGGGAGCAAAATCCCTCCTAAGTCAATTTTAGCTCCCCTCCAAAAGGGGGGGGTTTTGGAGGGGAGAGAAAGTGATGAATTAAATTTTAAATGTAATTACTAAATTATCCCTACTTATATTGTTTTACTTTTATTTATAACATGCTATAAGGATAAAATAGTAAATTAGTTTTAAAATCTCTTCACAATCAAACATATATTTAATTAAAAACTCTCCCCTCCCCTCCCCTCCCCTCCTTTGAACCAAACATATATTTAATTAAAATCCCTCCCCTCCCCTCCCCTCCCCTCCATTAAAATCCCTCCCCTCCCCTCCCCTCCCCTCCCCTTCGTTGAACCAAACAGACCCTTAAAGTGTATTAGGTTAACAATTAAATGAAATGAAAAACAATATATACTTGTAACATTTTCACCTTGGCCGAAAATCAAAGGCAAATACAAGAAATTGTAATTTCAATTTCATTTCAATTATCATTTAATCAACTTGCATAAATATCAAAAACAACTTTATTAGATATTTATTTAAGTCAACAAAAGCAACTAACATCATTTACTTTAAATATCCTAACATAAGATATTTATATTTTAATTAATTTAATCATTTAACAATTAATTAATTAATTAATTAATCAAATACAAATATATTAAATATATGTATAATATTTACATTAAATATTAAAAACATATATTCATTTAGGATATAAGTCAAATAACTCATTTTGACTATTAATTAATGTGTATTTAAATTAATCAAGTATTAAATGTAAATACACAAAAATTAAGCAAATGATTATCTAGTCTCTTTAGCACGTATATTGCGTTTAACCTTTAAACGACTTTATAAATAATCAATATTATTTATTAATGTTGCTCTAGTGCTCTACGAGTATGTTTCATTATTGAGACTCTCTAGATTCAGGTATATCCGTCACGAAATCTAATTTCGTGTCCATAATCTATCCACCCGTAGATTATGACGATCACGGATAATCTTGCTGAACCATACAGGTCGAGGTCATGGCAAATGTATAATTCCTCCGTCACAGGTATCCGGATAAATCCCAGAGATATAGATTTAAACGTCAAATCTCTATCGGGTTTTTCCAGTCGACTATTCTATTAGCAATCTCAAAAAGAATGTTTAGAACTAGCTTCTAAACTTTACCACGGGCCCATGGTTTTATCTGATTGCTAATCATATGGACTACCTATGCTCTGATATACAGAACTGACGGATCCTATCTTGATACACATAGGACACCCTGAGGATCTGTCTACACCCAGCGAACAGGCGGAGGTCTGATCTAAATAGATCGGTGACGTGACTGCCGTCTAAGTGTAGAAGATGTCTCATGTGCCCACAATGGCATCTCAAGTCTAAGAATCACAAGTGCTACTCAACCTAAGAAGATTCTTATTGAAGCTGGTGTACCATCCATTAAGAATCTTCGGTGAGTCGTTCAGTGTTTATCCGCTATAAACACCTACACGTCTATACTAGTCTCCAAGACTAATGGTTCATTGAGAAACCATTGGAATCATATATTCCAGTATACGACATGTACCGGTCTCAACGGGTTTACTATACTGACCAAGTAGTGTAAACCTTGACCAGGAACGGTCTGAGAATGACAACGTCATGATACTTCTCAATGTCCGTTGCGACGCTTTTGCAACTGTATCATGACTAATCATTCTCGGGTCATTACGTCTTTACCATATAGAAATATAGATTATATTATAGAAACTGCATATATTATTCATAATAATAATGTTTTACAGAAGTATTTAACAGAAATACAACCGGGAATTGGCGCTCTGAGCACCAACCCCAACAAAATCTCCCACTTGCTCTAGTGCCAATATCGATTGTATCTAATACCCATCGACTCCACGTGTTTATCAAACAGCTTCGGAGGTATGGCCTTCGTCAGCGGGTCTGCTACATTATCTTCATTCGGTACCTTGCACACGACAATATCCCCTCGCGACACGATATCTCGAATAAACCCAGAAGAGGCATACACAGAAAAGGTTAAAGTCCCGGACGACCAAAATTAAAGCGTATTGATTGTCGCAAGTACTAGTGATGCAAGTCTCAGGTTAAGACCAAATACACATACCATGATGCAGATTCTCATAGACACATAATCATACTACCAATGGGATTCCGCGGGGTCTATCCAGAGCGAAGCTGTTTACGTACCATCGGCAAACACAACCTTTCTATTTGTTCTGATATTTGGATTGACCATTGGCAAACACACTCATACATGAGTGTGACTTGTCATTGGATTCATGCATCGTGTAAACAGCTTCGCTCTGGATAGACCCCGCGGAATCCCATTGGTAGTATGATTATGTGTCTATGAGAATCTGCATCATGGTATGTGTATTTGGTCTTAACCTGAGACTTGCATCACTAGTACTTACGACAATCAATACGCTTTAATTTTGGTCGTCCGGGACTTTAACCTTTTCTGTGTATGCCTCTTCTGGGTTTATTGAGAATCATAGTGTATTGGGTGTGATGTCAAGACGGAAGTATCACTTCAGTCATATGGAGATGATGATCACGCAAAGATACATAACTGGTTCTCTATTATGTTGCAACTATCGGGATAATATGACAAGGTCATGATTATCCGATTAAAGAGACAAGTTGCTTGTGATCCGATATATGCTTCGTACGGGGCAGACACTATTCCAGCCCCAGGCATTGCATGTGACATCCGATACTAGATCGCAATACGCAATACTACGTATACTACGCCTGACATAGATGATATATTCCTTTAAGAATATTTCTGGATAATTGGGTAGGGACAATGCTTTGCTAGAAGCCAACCATGTCTCGTAAATCGGTAAAAACGTAGTACTAGGTACGTACGTGTTCGGATAGTCAGACGACCGGATTTACTGCCAACATATCCAGGGATCTCATGGGCCACTTCCTGAAGATTCACCGATGACGTATGATTCGAACATAATTAATCTAGGTTTAATTGCGGAGAGATTTTATCTAGGATAAAATACTATTTGAAGAGAGAGAACGATGAATTTGGAATTAATCGATAAAATAATATATTCGATATATTAAATGAAATTAGATTTCATAACGGAATTAAAATTAGATTTTAATTCGGGCGAACGGGTTAATTTAGAAATAATTCGCGAGCGACGTGAATAGTAATTTTACTTAGCATAATTATTTAATTAAATTTGATTTAATTACGTCGCAACAGAAAATTCGTTAATTAGGAATTAGCGAACCCAAGCCCAGGAGTGTTTGCGGGCCCACTCAGATTTTGAATTCAAGTGAGGCCCACATGTCACATCACAAGTCACATCACCTAGTCACTTTGCCTAACTTTTTGGTGATGGAATTTGGTGATGAAATGATGGTGACTTGTAAGACACACAAGAGTGTAAGTAATGATTGACTTAATAGCAAATATTTGGTATATCTTTTCTTTTGATTTTTGAAATCAAATTAACAAGTCAAGACATTCATTCTCTCTCTCACCATTCACGCCCACTTCACATTTTTTCTCTCATCTTCCTTTTCTTCACTTAGCTGTGAGTTACAAAGGAAAATATAGAAAGTTTGTTGCAAATTTTCTAAGTGCTAGCACACCAAAGGAATCATATAAGGTGATAGGGAAACCTTTCCCATTGAGCTTGGAATCAACATCAAAGCTTGGAGCTTGGATTTCACATTCAAAGGAGGAGCTTGGCCGAAACTTCAAGGAGCAAAGTTTCGTATTTGACGCATCCAATATCCGATCAAAGTGAGTATTATTCCATAAATTATTCTTTGAGTATTCACATGTTTCATTGCTTAAATGATCTTGGGACACCTTGGAAACCCAACATTGGTTTGGTTTGTGTTTGAGGGTTTGATGATGGTTGAACAACAAGATTTTATTCAAAAGAAAGAAGATATGAGATTAAAGTCTTCAAGATTGAGGGCTCTCAATAAAATGGAAAATGATATAATGTAGGTTCTTTTAACAATTTTTCCACACACCTTGAAAGAAGATACAAAGATTATATATATAAAGAAAGATTTCTCAACCACTTGAATTTATGAGAGAAGTTTTCCCAACCACTTGAATTTATGAGGGATGTTTCCTAACCACTTGAATTTATGAGAAAATATTTCTCGACCACTTGTATTTATAGAGAAATATTTCCCAACCACTTGTATTTATGGAGAAAGATTTCCCAACCACTTCTATTTATGGAAAAAAAGTTTCCCGACAATTTGTGTTTATTGAGAAAGATTTCCTAGATCTTTAAGACTAATTACAACTCAATTAAACTTAGTTTTGTTACAGGATTTGCCAACATAATAGACCCAACAAATTCCCCATTTGGCATAACGTGACAAAACCACCTAATACAAGGACTAGAAAATTTAAATACAAAAATATTCAGTGTTCATCATCAAAACACATACTTATTACATATTGACTCGATCTAGTCCTAAGTCTTGAACATTATGAAGATGTCACCTATTAACCTGAAATAAACTCAGAAAAAATACCCGTGAAAAGCAAAAGAAATAATAAGAACATAAATGCATAAAATAAAATACAATTGTAAAAACATTCAAGTGAAGTTGAATGAAACACAAATATATTAACAATTCAAAACAATTCAATCACCACCTTAGAACTTTGAAGGTATTATGTATTGGTTTGGTTTGTGTTCGAGGGTTTGATAATGGTTGAACAACAATAGTTCACTCAAAAGAAATAAGACATGAGATTAAAGTCTTCAAGGTTGAGGGCTCTCAACAAGAAGGAAAATGGTATAATGTAGGTTCTTTTTAGCAATTTTTCTACACACATTGAAAGAAGATACAAAGGTTGTATATATAGAGACAAGTTTCCCAACCACTTGAATATATGAGAGAAGGTTTCCCAACCACTTGAATTTATGAGGGAATATTTCCTAACCACTTGAATTTATGAGGGAATGTTTCTCAACCACTTGTATTTATAGAGAAAGGTTTCCCAACCACTTGTATTTATGGAGAAATATTTTCCAACCATTTGTGTTCATGTAGAAAGGTTTCTGAGATCTTCAAGACTAATTACAATTCAATTAAACTTATTTTATTATGAAATTTACCAAATAGACCTAACAAAAAGTAACTCAATTTACTATGTCAGGTAGTCCTGAACAGAATGGTGTGGCTGAAAGGTGGAATCACTCTCTTCAAGAGATGGTAAGTAGTATGATGCATAGAACTAATCTTCTAGACTTTCTTTGGGGGTGAAGAAATTAAAACAATATTATACACCATCAATAGAATTCTAAGTAAGTCTGTTACTAGAACTTTTTTCGAAATATGGACTAATAGGAAACCTAGCATAAGCCACCTCTGTTTTTGAGGATGTCCTTCAGAAGTACGCCTTTATAATCCCACTGAAGGTAAGTTGCACTTCGGATCTACCTGTTGCCATTTTATTGGATACCCTAATAATTCTAAAGGCTACAGATTCTACTGTAGAGAAAATGATTTCGGGATTGTAGAATCATAAACAGCTAAGTTCTTGGAATTTGATATGGCTGATAAAGATAATCATACAAAAATCTTAAATCAATGAAAACAAACTAGAATTGTTCATATATCTATACCAATACAGTCTGAGACCTTGGAACCTACGCATGAGACTAATCTAGTAATGGAAGATGACCCATTTAGGTAAACGAGGTTCCTCTATTACATAATATAGTTGCAAGGGTTCCATTAAGATTGTCAACCAGGGTAAGGCGGACTGCAGTTCCTTCTGATTATGAAGTATATTTAAATGAGATTGATTATGATATAAGCCTTTGTGCTGATCCAACAACTTTTAAAGAAGACATTTCCAGTTCTCAATATGATCTATGGTGGAATATAATAGGGGATGAAATGCAATCTATGAGATATAATGGTATGTGGGAGCTTATTGAATTGTCTGAAGGTTGTAGACTTATTAGATGTAAATGGGTCTATAAGACCAAGAAAGACTCCAAATGGAATTTTGAGAGGTTTAAAGCCAGCTTAGTTGCCAAATAATTTAATCAGAGGGGAGGAATTAATTACACTGTAATTTTTTTCTCGTGTATCTTCTAAATATACATTTAGAGTAATCATGGCACTAGTAGCTCACTATGATTTTGAGCTACATCATATGGATATTAAATCTGCATTCTTAAATGGAGAATTAAGTGAAGATGTCTATATAGTACAACTTGAAGAATTTTAGAAAGATGGTGAAGATCATCTTGTTTATAGACTTAAGAAGTCTATTTATGGTTTGAAACAAGCCTTTCGACAGTGGTACTTAAAGTTTGACAATATAATCTTCTCTTTAGGCTTTGTGGAAAGTAAAGTTGATAGATGTATATATGTCAAGATCAGTGAGAGTAAATTTATCTTTCTCATGCTTTATGTAGATGATATTTTACTTGCATGTAACGATCTAGGTATATTGCATGAGGTAAAACAGTCATTATCTAGGCATTTTGATATGAAAAAACATCTTTTGTTCTGGGTATTGAAATCCATCGAGATAAAACTCGAAAGATATTAGGTGTCTTTCAGAAGGCATACATTAAGCAGATACTGAAGAGATTCAGTATGCATAATTGTAAATCTTAAGATGTGCCAATTGTTAAAAGTGATAAGTTGAGCCTAACATAGTCACCTGAGAATGAAGTGCCATATGCTAGTGCAGTAAGAAGCCTGATGTATACACAAGTATGAACTAGACCTGACATTGCATTTGCAGTTGGTTTACTGGGAAGATTTTTATCTAATCCTGGAAAGGACCATTGGACTGCTACCAAGAGAGTTTTTCGATATCTTAAGGCGACTAAAGATTACATGTTGACATACAAAAATATTGAGAATCTTGAGATAGTAGGATATATAGATTCTGACTTTGCTGGTTGTTCAAACGATAGGAAATCTACCTCAAGATATATGTTTATGCTAGTAAGTGGAACTATATCTTAGAAAAGTATCAAGCATACATTATTAAATGGGTATCTGATACCGACATGATTTCCTCAAGTGCAAGTGAGAGTTTGTTGGGGATATGCCATAGAACCAATCGTGTCGTACGGTTTATGATTAATATAATGAAAATCATATAATGAAAATCAGTTTACGATTAATATAAATAAACCAGTTTACGGTTTATAGGTATTATCCTTATGTAAATAAAATCTTTTAATTAGTCGTAAACTAGTTTACGATTAATATAATGAAAATCATATTATATTTTATATCGGTTTAGTTTTTATCTTACAATTTATGCAAAATACGATCCATTGATGTATTCCGTGTTGATTTTTTATCTATAAAAAAGTTATAAATATGAGTACAGAGTTTCGATTTAAATACATCTAAATATATTCCCAGTTGAGGCGATGTCATTAGGGATGATCACATCGCATGATTGATATGTTTTCGATGCTACCATGGATCAGTACTTGATACTGATATTTGGGTGACGAGTCTCATGTCACAAGAGTATGAACTTGGGTAATATGTTTGAGAAACTTGTTACTGAACGTGACTAATCGTGATGAGTCACATGAGAGATTATCTGTAGTCAATGATTCTTCGCACAACCGTACTAGTGTACCACTAGTCGTTTGACCTGAGATGTCACGATTGTCGTCAATATTGAGACGTATCGTTCACTTGTGTATATAGCACCGGGCTAATCACTCATAGTGAAAGAAGCTTGATGGCGATGTGTTATTAATATATGAGTACATGTGATGATCAATAAGGAATCAGCTGACTCGGATACTGGAACTTGAGATCCTATGTGAGAATGTCATACAGGGGATTAAGTCTTCGGCCGGAGTACACGTCTTTCGAAAATATATTTTGCGGACATGTTAATCCTGTATATGATTGTTTTCCTTATCCATGATCAAGTTAGAGGCTTGACGACTTCATGGCCCGCACTCGATCGGGAGTCGACAGTAGAGAGACTTTACTATACGTAAGTACGACTATATAGGTTTATTCAATATTTCAATCTTTGTATTTGGGGGTCATGACATCTTGCTAGATGTCACTCATAATTATTGGGAACTTTGGTTGCAACGCATTGGACGAAAGTGATACAAATGTATTCGCATCCACACATGTCTAACTCACAGAGAACCCAAAGGGTCACCCACATTAGCCAAATGATTGTCAAATTATTTAAATTGCTTCGATATATGATCGCAAGACAATTTATGCACTTTATCGGTAAAATGAAAAATATTTCCCGATATTGACGCTCTAGCACCCGCTTATTCAGGAAATATTCTGGTGATTTTATTAATACCGTAAATGTGATTTGCAGACAGTTGGGGGACTGTTAAATATATTTTGAGATAAAAAGATATTTGTGATTATAATATTTTGATATTATAATATATTATCCAGATATTTAATTACTTTACACATGTCAAATTTTGATTTAGACAAGTGTTAAGTTCTTAAGCTTACATATGACAACATATGATTTTACCAAGTGTAAAAAATACATTAAATACATAATATTTGATTTTATATTTAAATTAAATATTTATTTATTTTTTATAAATAAATAAAGATATCTAGATATTTTATTTACTTTATTATGACAAATTTTGATTTGGCCATTTGTTAAGGTATTAAGATGACATTTGGCACCGTGATTTGTTGACAAGTGTTAAGATCTTTTTAAATCCGCCAAATTAGATATGTGATCAATGATGTGGATTTAATTTGAAATACGTAAATTATTTATATTATTTATTTAATAAAATTAAATATAAGATATTTAATTTTATTATTATATAATATAAAGTAAATATCAAAAATATTTTAAATACTTTAATCTAACCTATTAGCTTTTCACTTATAGCAAGTGACTTGTTAACTTGTTACTTGAAGTCTTGTAACTTGTTGAACTAAATGACTTGCTTTTTGTGATAATGGGTAAAAATTACTTGGTAACGTAGGTTAAAGATTTGTGTGTTTAACACACAAAATGAAAAAAATATCTCATAGAGATAACATTTGGGAATTCGGCCCAGGCATGGATTTTGATAGAAAAATTATTTTCTTCATTAGTTCCTTAGTGTTAGAAATCAAAAATAAGAAGATGGAAATATAATGATAATGATTCCTTTAAGTTTCATCTTCAAAAGTTCAATTCAAGTCATTTTCCTAATTGTAGGAAATTGATTTAAGCTTAGAAAAATGTTGTGAAAATTATTTCACAAATTTTGATTAATTTCCCCAATAATAAACCAGAAAATTCGTCAAATTAATTCGGTGTGTGGATACGCTTGGAGGCAACTGTAGACTGTTCTCTTTCCGGATTAAGCTCATGGGAGGTATACACACTATTCTCCACTTATATACATCTCACGTGTGTGTGAAAAGCCATCAAGATCAGATTTGATCCTTCGTGGTTTTTCCCGCACTCGTTCGGCGACTGTAGCCACGGGAAAGGAAAATCGTTTCCTCGCTTTCAAATCTAACGGGGAATATTATGGACATGTTAAATAATAGGCAAAAATGTAAAAATGACCCTCTAACTTTTGCGTTTTTTCATTTAAGTCCTTTAACTTTCAGTTTTGTCAATTCAGTCCTCTAACTTTCAATTTTTGTCAATTCAAGGCTCCGTTATAAATTCATCACTACTGCCGTTACAAATAACGGCGACAGTAAAGTAAACGTACTTTGCATGTTATTTAATTAATACCCTCAATTAGAAAATATAGGCAGACAAGGGAAGTTAAATCAAAGTAAACGTACTATGCTTGCATCTTAGAGCTATTTTTTGTCAAAAATACATATCCCAAGTTAATTATGACTTTTTGTCAAAAAATTATAAAAATTATAACTAGTACTAGTAACAAAGATATGTATTTATTATAAGAGATTAAGATAATAAAATGTTTTACCTACTATATTTAGACTCGAATCAAATGATTCGATTGTGTTATTTCCAATCCTTAAAAAAAAAAACACGAGACGATACATTTTACACTGCAGTTGATCAGTGGACCCTAGCGACGAGTGTGTAAAATAATTATACGCAACTTATTTAGCAAAAACTTAATGGTTAGACATTACAATACATGCGATTGCACAAAATCAAAAGTATTGGTTGTCATCAAATGTAATGACACATCATCCGAGAATGTCATCTTGCCACTCAAAAAATGGAGAAAATCTACCATACAACGGAGGTAGATTTTAGTAAATGCATCAAATGTGATACCGCGTTGTATGATAGATTTTCTCCATCTTTTGAGTGGCATGATGTCATTCTCGGATGATGTGGCATTACATTTGATGACAACCAATACTTTTGATTCTATGCAAAAAATAGCAGGCAAAGTACGTTTACTTTGCTTTAATAAATACTCGGGATATTGAACTTGAGATATGTGTTTTTGACAAAAAATACAGTCATATTGAACTTGGAATATGTGGCATTACATTTGATGACAACCAATATTTTTCATTTCAGTCCTTTAAATGTACAAAAAGTCATATTGAACTTGGGATATGTGTTTTTGACAAAAAAATAGCTCGAAGATACAAGCAGAGTATGTTTACTTGGCTTTAGCTTCCTCTATCTGCCTATATTTTCTAATTGAGGGTATTAATTAAATAACATGCAAAGTACGTTTACTTTAGTGTTGCCGTTATTTGTAACGGCAGCAGTGATGAATTTATAACGGAGCATTGAATTGAAAAAAATTGAAAGTTAGAGGACTGAATTGACAAAACTGAAAGTTAAAGGACTTAAATGAAAAAACGTGAAAGTTAGAGGGTCACTTTTGCATTTTTGCCTAAATAATAATAGCCAAATAAGTGAATTGTCGAGGCAAAACAGTAAATAGAATTCAACTTCTTCAATTATAAGAACTCATTCTTCCAATTTTATTATTTCTCATATTTCAATTGTACAAATCATGTAGTATAGTTTTCTATTTATAAATATATAACCAGTTGGGTGTGCAAACAAAGTCCCAAAGTCCCACATTGGTTAGAAATGGGGAAGATCATGGGCATATAAGGATGGACATGTATTTTCATTGGTATGAGGCCTTTTGGGTAAAGCTCAAGAGCAAATCCATGAGGGCTTAGGCCTAAAGTGGACAATATCATACCAATGTGGAGATAGGTGGTGTCCTAGGTTCCTTACAAGTGGTATCAGAGCCATGCCCCGGAGTTAGCCATGTGGATGAATCCTTGGAATGCATAACAAAAGATGGTGAGCCCCGATCGTGATCCGTGAATGTGCTCGGTTAGACAGGCGGTGTGCTTCGGTCTTCATAGACGTGTCCTAATCCCAACATGGTGAAGAAGAGTTTGCATGGGCTAGAGTGGACGGATGGATGATCGTTTGAGGGGAGGCTCGGTGGTTCTTTGTGGTCCTTTGTTCGAGGGGAGGATTGTTGGGTGTGAAAACAAAGTCTCAAAGTCCCACATTGGTTAGAAATGTGGAAGATCATGAGCATATAAGGATGGACATGTATCTTCATTGGTATGAGGCCTTTTTGGGTAAAGCTCAAGAGCAAACCCATGAGGGCTTATGCCTAAAGTGGACAATATCATACCAATGTGGAGATAGGTGGTGTCCTAGATTCCTTACATAATCATAATGAGATAAATAAATAATCTTTAACTCAAGGAGATAATGGGAGTTGTAGGGATGTTAAAGGGTGTAAATAGGAAGATCATAAGTTTGCTTAATGAATATTATTGCTATGAAATGAAATTAATTAAAAATCATTCAATAATCATGTTTTGATTTAATGAATTTCCACCAAATAACGAAAGTATCTCATTTCCTCTAGAACGAATGAGCAGCTGCATTTCATTTTGAATTTTAGTATATATATAATTGATGTTTTTTTTTTTAAAAAAAAAAATTTCAAATATTGGTTATTGCATCATTCTATTAACCATTAAATTAGTGTCATCTCATGAGATGAAACTTTTAGATATCATTTGTGCGGTGTAGCTTGATATTTGTAAAGTGAATAATGCTAAACGCCCCAAATTATATATGAAAATTGTTCTCAAAGGGTGTAACTCAACGATTTGAGTTTGGAATTTTGAATAAAATTTCAGGTTCAAGTCTTGAGTAACATCTTTATAACATGTAAGAGTATGTGACAATACTAGTTTATCCATATATTCATACTGGAATTCAATGATCCTGATATGAATGGCGTGAATTTCCTCGATATAATGTAATAAATTTATTCGCAATTTGTGAATCTAAATATCCACGGATGAATATTATATCACTCACCACCATTTGGAAAGTGTAACATTATCCTTGTTAAATTTTCTTTGTTTCACTCTTCTCATACAATATTAATTTGTACATTTTGTTTTTGCATACTAATAGAAAAATGTACACATATCCAAGTTATAATCTGTTAAACCCTAAGGGGTTGCCAGTGGTAAATGCTTTGTGCTTGAGTGATTTGCTCCCTCTCATGTTCAAGGTTCGAATCCCACTAGATGCATTTCCTTGGGGTCATGCCCCCTGGTGTGAAAAGCCAACGACTTACCCTGATCTGTGTTGGGAAACTTCTGAGGGCATGAGACACAGGTCCTGAGGATTAGTCGAGGTGTGCGTAAACTGACCCGGACACCTCGGTTATCAAAAAAAATACTAATAGAAAAATATTATGCATTTCTTATATTAATTAAAATATTTGTATTTGCTATAAATGGGAATTTAGATGACTTTAAAAAGTATAGATAAAAAACTGATAATAAGGAAAAAAAAAACCGTCAACGAAAACGTTAAAGAGGCATCTAATCAAACGGTTTAAAGGCAGTCCATCATGATAGCTTTCTGGATCAAGATGCCACGCGTACGGAGATGGTCCCACGTCCCCACAAAGAGCATAACCCCATACGCATCTTCCTTCCTTGAATATGTCCGTACAAGGTATTCTCGTAAATTCAGCCAACACTAAAGCCTATAAAATAACGCCCTCCCCCTCACGCCTATAATTACAGAAACCCCACTCTCATTTCAAACCGTCGCCAGTGAGGAAAAAAAAATTAGGGAGAGAGATAGAGTCAGGAGCGAGAGACGATAAATTGGAGTACGTGAAATTACTCCCCGAGATTTCGAAATAAAGCGAAAATCGCCTCACATTTACGATTTTGCCACTGAAACACTTGGTTTTTCAATCAGAGTTATTTCAATGAGTCGTTTAGGGTGTAAGAATATTGTCTATCACGGCGACGTTTGTCTAGGAGAACTTGATACTATTCTCGTCTCGGACGAGAATTTCCAGTTTCCAAACAACGAGATTCGAATTTGTCAAATATCTCCTTGTAGCGAGCGATGCATTCCTCTTTCAATTCTCCACACGATTTCTTCATCTTCGCTTCGTTGCAAGCTCGAATCATCGGCTCCTGTAGAGCAGCCTCATTTGATCAATCTTCACGCCTCTTGCTTCTACGATTTCAAGGTCGTACTCAATCACCTCGTTTTCAATTTGTAGATTGTAAAATCATTGTCGTATTTGTGTGAAATGTGAATAATTTGTTGTTTTGACTGAGAAATTGATTAGTCTTGTAGCTTAAAATTGACGTGTCATGATATGATTGGAGAGTAATTAAAAGCAATTAATGAAAATTGTAAATGTATTTCCATTCGTGCAATTATATCCCTGCCGCGTCATTTTGAATGAATGAACTTATATAGATAGTTTGTATGTGTGGTATCTGTCGCTTAGTTGAATTAAATAGCTTTTAATTTTGGTTTTAAATGATTGTACAGACGGCTATTGTTGTGATTGGAGACGAGGAGATTCACTTGGTGGCAATGCCAAGTAAGCAGAAGAAGTTTCCGTGTTTCTGGTGCTATTCAATTCCGTCAGGTCTATACAATTCATGTTTAGGGATGCTGAATATGCGGTGTTTGGCTATTGTATTCGATCTTGATGAAACACTTATTGTTGCCAACACGATGAAGTCTTTTGAGGACAGAATTGAGGCTTTAAGAGCTTGGATTGCACGTGAGCCTGATCCAATGAGGATTTCAGGAATGTCTGCGGAGTTGAAGCGGTACATGGATGATCGAATGTTGTTGAAGCAGTACACGGAGAATAATTGTATTGTGGATTATGGGAAGGTGTTTAAGGTTCAACAAGAGGAGGTTCCTCCACCATCAGATAATCATGAGAGAATCATTCGGCCTGTGATTAGACTGCCAGAAAGGAATATTGTTCTTACTCGGATTAATCCTGAGGTTTCCATTTGTTTGTTGTTTTGTTTATGCCATTTGTTTATTACACATGATTTCTGTGATTTACTTGGATTGCATGGGTTAATTAAACAGAAGTTTTGTTGATTAGTGATTTCTTTTAATTATATGTTCCTGTGATAACAAGTTAGAAATTAGATAACCTAAAGTTTTTTGATGATGGGAAGCTATAGGCTCCTTGCATGCTCGTTTAGACACATCTCTCATATGCATTATTATTCGAGGATTTATTTGTCCATGTTTACGTTAAAGGAAATCTTGGAATTATTATGATCAATTAGGGATTTTCATGTATATAGAAGAGTTATTGTAGGCTGATGTAGGAGTAAGAGCATATTGCGGCCAGACAGTTTTTGATCTAATTACATATTTGTAAGCACATTTTTTTTAGTATTCTGCAATTCCTTATAGGTGATTTTCTGGACTTACCTGATCCAACATATCAGTAACACAATAGATTAGGGCAGTTCTGTGAAATTCAACACTTATTGCGTTGTTTGATTTTTATGGCTGTTTTACTTATGCAGAATCGTGATACCAGTGTGCTTGTTAGATTACGACCTGCATGGGAGGATTTGAGAAGTTATTTGATTGCAAAAGGCCGCAAGCGATTTGAAGTTTATGTTTGCACCATGGCAGAAAGAGATTATGCCTTGGAAATATGGAGGCTTCTTGATCCAGAGGCACATCTGATAGGTTCAAAGCAACTCTTGGACCGTGTTGTTTGTGTTAAATCAGGCAAGCATACCCAGCTCATTTTGGCTTTAATTCCATGCTTGGGTCTTGATGCATTATCTTTTTGAAATATGGAAGTTATTCCATCACTCCATGTTATCCTAGATATTTTCTAAGCTAGTTGTAGATTTTCTCAGTTTACTATTTGCATACTCTTGACTGATGATTCCAGTAAATTGACATCATTTCTGGTTATGGAAAGTAAAGTTACATTTATAAGTCAGTAATCCACACAGTGTGGAGATATGTTACTTTTTTTTTGCTTCTGATCCTTTTATTATTTTCAACTGTTGGATCCTTTTAATATTTTCAACTTAGCAGGTTCGAGGAAATCTTTGCTAAATGTCTTTCAACGTGGCTTGTGCCATCCAAAGATGGCAATGGTTATTGATGATCGTTGTAAGGTTTGGGAAGATATAGACCAGCCTAGAGTTCATGTAGTTCCTGCTTTCACTCCATATTATGCCCCTCAAGCAGAGGTACAGAGTTTGTCCATAAGGTTATGAATTGATGAGCTATTTCTTGTCCTTTCTTTCCTAAGTAACAGATCTCCATGTTTTATTGGTGACACTTGATAATAATTAAACAACCTAATTAAGTGGGTTTTTGTTATGGTCATATCTTTTTCGGTTTTGGTGGTTATCAGACAGCGAATGCAGTTCCAGTCCTCTGTGTGGCTAGAAATGTTGCATGCAATGTCAGAGGTTGTTTTTTCAAGTAAGATCTGTTTATTTTATGTAGTCAAAGTATCATACATAGCAAGGCAATCATAATAATTTGATGTTGATTGCATTTCTTGTGTCATATTTGTCCCAGGGAGTTTGATGAGAATTTATTACGTAGTATATCTGAAGTCTTTTATGAAGATGAGGCGGTCAATTTACCTCCTGCTCCTGATGTGAGCAATTACTTGATGTCAGAGGTATTTCGATTGAATAAATGTGTAATCTTTTAATTTGTTGAGCGAAAGTTGATATTGTTTTTTATTTGCTAATTTAGTTGTTACTGAATTACAGTCCGCCAGTTTTGTGTCAAATGGCAACACAAATGCTCCAATGAATGAAGGAATGAACGGAGTTGAAGTGGAAAGGAGATTGAACCAATCGGTAAGTTTAAAGCAGTTTTATGGTAAAATATATTTCATATAGAAGGCCTAGGTTGGTTTTGATAGAGTTTTTGTTGATAGGGCAGTTGCATTTAAAATATTTGAATGGTAATTTTTCTTTATACCCAAATACTTGTATTTCAGGATGAGAAATACATTGTGGACTCAGGTATGCCTTCTATGAAAAATAACTCTGATTTGAAATCTGAAACATCTCAGCCAGCTATTGCTTCAAATGCCACTGGCCCAGCATCTTCAGCAACACCTGGGCCTTCTCAAAGTATGGCTTCATTTTGATTATAACTTTTTTACCATGTTTATTTTGGTGATATGATTTGCAGTAAGATATGCCTCAATTCTTGTACTCATTTTGTCATTATTTATTGATTTTCTTTAATGTTATAGAACCTGGTTTGCTTGGAGCTCCTGTTAGGAGAGACAACAGCTCTGTGAAGCATGGCTTTGATTTAAGGAATCAAAGCTCGGGTCAAACTCCTCTTTTACCTAGATTACCTGGACAAGGAGGCTGGATAGTTGAAGAAGAAGTTAATCGAGCGCATCCGAATAATCGACCTGTTTCCATAGCCGCTATTTTACCCTCACATGCCTCCCAAGTGAAGGTCGAAGAGGTTTGTTTTGTATTTTCTTTATATTTATAACAGGAATAAATAGCTATTTTTGACATTCTATGTACAGCTGTCCTTGTGAGTGTCATGAAATAATTACCTGGTTAAATTTTGCTTATTTATAGGCAAGCATGGCACATGATATGCATAAACAGAACCTTCCATCAGTAAGTCAGCCTCCAGGTATGTGAAGTAATTAAATATATGGACATTTTTCTTAAAACCAAGGTTTAAAAAATCGCTGCACCTCGAGGCGCGGTTCTATTGCTAGCGTGTCGAGGTAGCCGCCTCACATCGATTTTGTGAAAGACCCGTGCCGCCTCAAGTTGGGCCGTCGCGAGGCGGTTCGACTCGGATGCCCCGACTCCAACCCGCAAAAACAAACAACTTTTTATGAAAAAAAACTTAAGAAGAAGACAAAGAAAGGCACAACAGAAACAGAGTGCTTCAAAAATATCAGGATGCTCTTCACGTTCAACCTAGAAATCCTATTTCAAATATGAAAATCAAAACACAATACCCCCAAAAAGCAACAAATTTGTGGACATGCATAAACTGAATTTGTATGCTAGCAAGGCAATGCACAGGATGCCTTGCTTGCCGTTATATCGCTGTGCACGCTATGCAAAGTGGCTTGTAGATGGTAATTAAATTAATTTAACAATGAACAGGTCAGGAACATGAACATGCATGTGCAATGCATAAAGACTTTCATGGAAGGATAATCTTGTAGCTTACAAGTACTGGTAGATGATGATTTATGAAAGCAAGAGAGAGAAAAGAGTTTAGCTGTTTAGGGATGGTTGAGACATCAAGACTAAAGTTGAGAAGCCCATATGTGATATGTCCAAAATGGCCATGGCAACGGAACAACATTAACCAGGGAGATCAATATAAATAATTGATTGATGACCCATGACCCAACAAGTCCTACTTTTGTTGATCTACGGAAATTCAAAGCATATTGTTGGTTGGACCTCTGTGACAAATTGTCATATAATATAAGTTTAAAAAATCAAAGACCTGCATGATAAAATAACTTTTTGTGTTGAATGTTGCCAATTTGGTTAAAGAAGCAATATTACAATTTAGAGGAGCTTCATTTCACATCTTACAGTTCCATTGTGCCCAAAAAAAAAAGGATCCCAGCGATTGCAGTTTAAATGTGTGTTTAAATGATGTCATGGGAATCATGTTTTTTCCTTTTTCTTTTTTCTTATTATGTTCTGTTTGTTTTATGCAGTAAAGTATGATTGATTTTGTTGTTTTCATGAATTTATGCTTTTATTCTATTTTTTCCTGTGTTTAAATTGAGGCTACCACCTCGAGGTTGTCCGCCTTGCCTCAATTGAGGGATTGCCTCACACCGCATACTGAGTTTTCAAACCTTGCTTAAAACACCTGCTTTCAAGTCATTCTGAAATGATGTGTGATCTTTGCTGGTGAACAAAACGAACTGTCGTTAGATTTTAGCTTTCATTATGCACTTGCTAGGAACAGCAACCTAGCTCATGCATAGTGCAAAGACTATCAGTGAAAAGCAGTTTATTTATGCATTATTTTAGTGTTTTATTTAATAGTAAGTTCTGGTTGTCCAAACCGTGAAACACATGACCTTGTCTGACATGAGTGTATCATTGGACTAATATAATGTGATGATAGTATTAAGGAATCATCAATCATAGATAAGAAATTGAGGGTTGATTGAACTTTCTTGCAGAGGTTTGTGCATCCCAGAATCATGCGCCATCGAATAGCAGAGAATTCCAGACTGAAGGTGGGAAGACGAACTTGCTACCTTCCCATCTATCTATTAGTGTGCTACAAGAAATTGGAAAGAGATGCAGCTCAAAGGTACACATTGGTTTTTCCAGGAGCTTTGTTTTCTTGCTGCATTCTTTTTGGTGCCTTATCACAGTGTCTCCTATGATGCAGGTCGAGTTCAGGTCTGTTGTAAGCACCAGTAAGGATTTACAATTTTCTGTTGAGGTTGGTAAAAATGTCTTTAGCTATTTTTGGTCATTTTTGTATTTCTCTTTGATCATTTATAGCATTGTGATTTTTCTATTATCCTAGATAGATTTCTTTCTTTGAAGTTCTGAAAATTTGATTTAAGTATAAACTGTTTAATTAAATCATGAATTATTTTATCATGTTTGATATTTCTGAAGGAAACAGAATATGGATATTGTCATTGAAGTTTATGTAATCTGTTGCTTGCTGTTCAGATTGTAGCTAATCTTGTTGACATGAACTATTCTTTATTATTTAATTTGGACACTTTGATGTATATTGTTTTTAAAATTTGTGCCTTGGGTAATTTAATGTTTTAAGGAGTGCTAGAAGCAAAATTTGGTTCTTTATGCCAAAATCCCTCTTTATGTTTGCTTTCTTTCCATATTTGCTAAAAAGCTTGAATAGGCAAAGCTTATGGCTGCTTTTCCGCATTAATGATTTTAATGACGTAAAAGACTAAAAGCTGGGAAGAACTATCTTTTATCATTTTTGTTTCTTGACTCTTTGAATCTCATTATATTCAGGTTTTGTTCACTGGTGAAAAGATAGGTGTTGGGATGGGTAAGACAAGGAAGGATGCTCAACAACAAGCTGCTGAGAATGCCCTTCATTACTTGGCAGGTAAGA